>JASANF010011657.1:0-12223 GCA_030248245.1 Trissonchulus sp. WLG1_4 | reverse complement strand
ATTATCTTTAGCGAGCGAGATTGCATTTTTCCGCTTTAGAACCTCATATTCTAACCTCAGTGATGCCCAATGGGTGCATGTGTATAATAATTCTATATAATTGATTTTCAAGAAAGCGTTGCTTATTAGAATAACTAAAATCTGTGCCAAAATTAAGACCATTACTTCCAACTATCGTTCCATAAGTTCCTTTGTAGCTAGGATGATTTTTTAGTGCCAAAACATTTTCGTCAAAACATCGACTAAGACAATACCGCCGTATTATTAAAAAATAACTGTGTATTCTTTAATTTCATGTGATTTATTCAATTTCTTTTGTTCTAGCCGATTCAAGCTGGACGACCACGATGTGAAACAGGCCATGGCTCCTTTTCTTTTCGCAGAGCGGGACAGAAAGTCAGTAGAAACTAATTTATATGTGCAGTGTCAAACTAAATCTGAAGCTTACACTTGTGTGTAAAGTTTAGACTTGTCTGTAGGATGGTCCATTAGGGCCACATTGCTCCTGCCAACCCAGCAGTCCATCCTCATCTGGTCGGTACATGGGTTCCACAATAACGTGGGAAGGTAACAGGGGTCCATGTAGGGCATTGCCTTGAGGGGCTGGTCCCCTTCCACGGATGTAGTCACTCTTGAAGTGGTACCCCTGATGCTCCAGGGCTTTGTAACGGGGATGAGCACCGCACCCGAGGGCGGACACGCCAAAGGATACTTATTCATCCGCGGGTTATCTTTACCTTTTTTATGGTTCAGTAGGGATAAACTCAGAAGTCTCCGCCTAAGTCTTTTCGACATTAAAAAACTTAGTAGTGACTAAATTTTAAATAAGCCCCACGTTGCCCCCCCCCCTCTCTCTCGCGAAACTCTCCTTGTGTGACTATCAGGCACTCCTGCCTTCTCGGCTTAAGACGTCTATTTCTCCGTAAATAGTAAATGTATATACTGGTCTTAAGGTAGCGCTCAGCAACAAAACTCATGTTTGGCGCTCAGCTCATGCAATAAATAGCAATACCACTTTAATTGTATATCAAAGAGACATCAAAAAAACCTGTTTACAATACAGTTCAGCACTTTAATGTGAATGTGTCAAATTTTATGACCATGTCAAATTTCCTATTCACACTAATTTTGTTTTTGACCTAGCTCAGCGAAACTTCAACCGATTTTGAAGATCTTGGTATCAATACAAAGATCTCTCAAAAATCTAGACGTGATTGATCTTCGATTTTTCATTTTTATTTTTGATTTTGCAAAAAATTGATTTTTCAAAAATCAGTCGTGTTTGAGCGACTACAAAAAGTGCTGCGGGCCAAAATTTGAAAATCGAAAAACTTTCACGTCTGCATTTATATTCTTTCTTTCATTGTGCAAATTTTCAACTCAATCGCAAACGGCAGCTGGGACCCAAGTCCAAAAAAAGTAGTCGATTTCGCTACGCAAAAATGTAAGGTTTGCCCACACGTTTCACTTTTTCAAAAATTAGACCTTTCCTAGGACTGCATATTTCCGTTGAAAAAGTTATCAAAAGCCATACGGCATACTCAATTTTTTAAGAAATTAAATCAAAAATTTGACATTTTCGAAGATTTATCAGCTTTGTAGGTTTTTCATTTTGGATTTGCTATTTTCACGGCTGAAGAACTCAGCGAAACTTCAACGTATTCTTAAGTTTAATACATCAATTTAAAGCTAAGAAACCGCATATTTCAATGATATGAGTAATCATTTTATATGGAAACAAAAATTTCTTTGCTACGACTACAAAATTGTCCAAAAAATTTAAAAAAATTTTTTTATCACAATATGCACATCAAATGAAAGCTATTTTAATTTTGAACAACTTTCCTTCAAGACATTATGGTCAAAAATGTCGCTGAAAAAAACTAAACGCCAAAGTCGGTTCCCCTGAGCGCCACCTTAAATAAATCTGATATATAACAGATAATGGTGCCCACTTGTCACTTTACACAACTACTGTTAGTGAAATGGGTTGCAGAAAGTATATTATATGTATTATTTATATACAGTTATCGCCATGTTTTATAGCCTTGACAAAATTATCTTGTTCATTAATATGTGGATTGCTCTCGTTTCACTGTGCTAGGTTCTATTATTTTATTAGGCTTGTTTGAGTTTAGATGGCTGAAATGGTTACGTTATCTGCGCGATGAGGAAAATAGATCCATGGGAGATGTGCCTGGCTGGAAGACCGGAACCTGGTATGACTTATTCTGCTTTATTATAGTAGCTTTTCAGTGGACAAATGAGCATACATATATACATGAGCTGAATATACATTTTACTAAAAAGTCTGATAAAAGCTGCGCCACTTCTTATTTTAGTGGCATAACTTCTGCGACTACTTGCTGTACTCTTGATAGTTTTAAAAATCCATTCTTTTCGTAGCGAAATCACATTTTTTGTTTTCCCAAGTGGTGCAACTAGGTTTTGTCAAAGTTAATGCCAATATGTATACATAAATTTGTAGTAAAAATACTGATGTTATTGTTATTGACGATTGCATGCTTTTGGTAAATTTTTGCACATATTATATATATAGTACTTACTACTTTTGGCGGTGGCTTTAGAGATATGGATTTAGTTCTAGGTTTGGTTTTAGCTTCTAGCAGGCTTTCCATCTCAGTTTCTTTAACTGTAGGATTGATGTAGAGGCGCTGAAAGTAGTTTCTGTTTCTGATCATATCTGCATCTAGGTATGCTACACAATATTTTTAACTATTAAAGTCTGACCAAAACTTGCTGAACCCTGAGACGAAACTGGTGGCGTGATTTTTGGGACTACTCGCTGTATATACTCTTGATGCCCACAATTTGTTCTTTTCATAACGAAATCGCGCATCGCGTGTTTCTTTTCGTCTCAGGGTCCAGCAATTCTTGGTTAGACGCATGGTTTGTGCGAAACGCATTGCATACTCTTTTGGTCAGTACTTCATTCATTGGTTGTTTTAGGTACGGTGAGCCGCGCTACTTCACGCTGGGCAGTTCTTGGCTGGACCCGTGGGACTTTGAGGTACACCCGCACACCCGACTACAAGAGCTGTTGAAGTACCAACACTGGTGTGACCACGACGACTACCACGCGCCACACTTCTGGCAGAAATACTACCCTGACGCCTTGGCCGACTGGATTTATATTTAAGGCGGACTTTGATAGATATTATTATAGTGGTGGAATTGAAATGCATAGACAGTTTCAGGTGAGGTTTACTAAACACAGGCAGTGCGTAGCGAAGTTTTTTGTGTTTTTTCTGTAAAAAATGAATTCTTGGTTGACTGTATGTATGCATTTCATCTTGTTGTCCGATTAGACAACGGAGTTTTTCGTGTAACCTGACCGTACATAGCGCAGGGTTAGAGATCGAAGGCGCACTATTTAGCCTCGCGTGTTGCAAACTGGAAAGCCAAAGTGCGCCTGCCACTGCTATTCTTCTGCCGCGTATAGTTGTTTCTTTTCTTCAACAAATACCGTTGAGCACACTTTGGCCTATTCATCGTTTGCTGTATTCACGAAACAGTCTGTTCGTGTTTTTATGCTTTCAACTTAGGTTTCATTGTAACTATTTATGTATGAAATTTTGGTTGAACTTTTATACTGTCTATTTTTGGATAGTATTTAAAAAATGTGTTGACAGAATACTGCCTTGTTTAACGTTGTTAGACGGCTTTTTCATGTAGGTTGTAGCCGCACTTTCAGATGGTCTACACTGATCAAAAATGTGTATTAATATTTTTATTATAGACTGATAGCATTATTTAAAGGGAAGTAATAATTTGCACTTAAATAATTGTATCTGCTAGTCATTAAAAATTATTCAAATTTTAGGCATGAGTAATCTTACATTTTGTAAGATTTAAAGACTTGTTCTGTTTGCAATTAAATATTTTATGTGTATGTATATCTGACTGTAGATGAACTTGTACTATACGTACTATTTAATGTGTGTAGTAGCTACTATTGTGTTCTTTTTGTTGTGTTTTGTTAGAATAATTGCGACTTGCGTGCTAGTTGCTGAAATAAACTTTTATTCAATTATTCGCGTGATCTGCGACCTGCGTGTTCAAATGTCTACTTGCTGTTGCTACCTTGACAAGTACTACTATTGAGCAAGAATTAGCGAGGTTATGAGAACAAGCAGCAGCCTTAATGCTATTTTTTGGTTTTATTATCGCGTCTCTACGCTCGCTATAATGACGCTTTTACCCAATTAGTGGAGCCGTTGTGAAGCATTACAAAGACGGGAACTAGCATATTTTGTACATAAGGCAAGAGCAAGTCAGTTTGACTTCGCAACTTTGTAACACATGCCAAAGGACTCAATAACGAGAGCAGCAATATTCCATTTCTTTTTCCACTGTTTTTCACATAGAGAATTAGTCGGCCCTGAGGCGAAACAGCAGGGTCTCAATCACATTTTTACTTGACAGCAATTAACAACAACAAACAGACAATATTTCTGTAAATTTTACTGCTTTTCCTTCACATAGGAATCAGACAAAGAACCAACGCCTCCTGGAGAGTGGAGACTTGAGAGGTATCCCTTCTGGAGGGTGATGGTAGGTATGGCTTTTGCAAGAACAGCGCTATAAAAGGCAAACGCTATAATTAGGATTGCTCCACGCAATTCGCTGTTGCGATCCTGGAATTATATAGGGCACCATGTTATCTTTTTTTTCATAATCAACCAAAAAACTGATTCTCTGTAAGTACATAGAGGCTAGTAGACCGCTGATGGCCAATAGGGTACAGGCAAGATCATCGTCTGGGCGTCGCTGATAAACTTTTTAATACACTTAGCAACCAGGCCAACTAGTGGGAGTACGGCCGAAACTGTTTCAGTTGCCCAAATCTGGGACAACCTATCGATTCCTGCTGTATCTGGACACCAGAAACGAGAAAAGAACTGTTTAACTTTTCGGTTCTTATGATTTGCAAATGCATCGACAGTACAGTAACCCCATTTTTCTCTCAAAAAATTAAAAACGTCTTGGGCCACTCCCCGATCGTCCTAATCAACTAATTTACTGAGATAGATGCCTGATTTTGCTCTCTAGGCAGCCAAATAGATGTGCATTTGATCTCATACTTCAGCAGCGGGTCCCACACCTCGATGCATAAAGGCCTATTCACACGAGGACGCATGAGCGGGCGCATTGCATGGCGTACGCCATGGGGCATGAGCGGGCGCACACGCACACTTGCCTACTGCATTGTGTGAAATAATGCAGCAGGCTGTGTGAAAACAGAATGCACCCGCTCACACAATGCACACAAGCACAATGCACACAATGCACACAATGCAGTAGGCAAGTGTGCGTGTGCGCCCGCTCATGCGACCTCTCATGCGCCCGCTCATTAAGCTGTCTCTAGGCTACAATGGGCTTGTTGCACTCTGCCGTGGTCGCCGCTACATAAAATTGCTCCGATTCCTAGACCACTTGCGTCTGCGTGTACTGTGTGTGTAATAGGTGAAGTGGCCAGTGCCCTCAGGGCTCAGACTTAGTTCACGATGCCAAAAAGAAAGCTCAGTCATCACTACTTCATGGGGCTTTATCCCAACTCTCTGTAGCTTTTAGCATTCTCGTTGTCTCAATGTAAAAGAACTTGGTGTGCACTAAGCAGATCGCCCCTAATACGGGTTTCATGTGTACCAGGAGTCCGGCTACGCACAGGAGCTGTCTAGGCGTATAACTAGGGGCTTTGGATGCTAAGTTCTCCAGTAGGTCAGGGCTAGTCGCTTTTCTGTAACAGCGACGCTAAACTTACAAGCGGAATCCTAGGATTTCTATTACTTGTTGCGGGCTTTTACAAGAGGATTTTGCTTCATTCAATACCATACCAACGCAGCGTCAAGTAAGTTCTTGACTATGATAAGTACTGCCGTTTCTATCTAAACCTTTGAGTTTGCTAAGATAAGAGCATCGCCAAGATATAGTACAATTTTTAACTTTGCCGCTCGCCATTTTTTAACTAACGGTGGTAAGGTTTTCGTAAAATAATGAGGGGCGTAAGCGATTCAAAGGGCAGACAGTTATAGTAGAAAGTCGTCTAGTGCCCTCTTTTCCTACGCAAAGCTAAGGAGCTGTTTGCAATTTTCATCGATTTCAATATGATAGTATCCACTTTTCAGGTCAAACTTTGCTAGAAACTGATCTTTTTCAAAATTATTTATAATAGTTTCTATCGCCTTCATTTTAGAATGCTCTGTGGCTACATACTGGTTCAAGAAAGAGCAGTCCAAAATCAATCTAAGTTTGCTTGAGCTACAGCTAACGGACAGCAAGTTAGTAAAGGGTGACGGTGAGACGGATTCGCTTATGACCCTTTGCCTCAGCAGCGTTTCAATTTCTGAGTTAGCGAAACCGGAGTGTTCTTGGGCTGAACGGTTATTTTTTAAAAAATAGTGGAGAGGGTTACTTTTGAAAGGAATTAGGTGCCCTGAGGAATTGGTTTTTAGAGTGATTGTGTAACCGCGTAGGTAGGTATCAGTCTAATAAGCACAGAGTCGAAATCCACAAATCTGTTTATTAGCAATATTCCGCTCCTTTATTAACAGCATTCAACCGGCAGGAAAATTCCTAATCCAAATTTAAACCCCTTCGGTCGTTAAAGTGAATCTTTTACAAAAAACCCTTTTCCCCGAATTTTGATACTTCAGCTCGTCACCACGCAAATATTCTGCATTTCGCCTACTATTCAAAATAGTCACATTTTGACCGCGTTTCCACGAAACGAAACATACATTGCCATTTTACTGCAATGCACTTTAAAACTGTACTTAGGCGTGCACTTTGGTGATCCTAATTGATAAACTTTCTCCCTAAAACGGCAGTAATAATTCATACTGTAATACACTACAGTACTACACTAATATTAAAACTGAGGGGTGCCCAGTCCTTACAATTGCTGTTAGTTTTAATGTCTTCTTTCAAAGACTTATGTTTTCTGCGGTTACCACAGAAGGCTGCCGACGTTTCATTCAAAGCATGATATAACAAATTTGACAGTTATTTCACCTATTAGGCCTTCAATATGCATCCAGTTTGGGTCGTGGGAGGCATCTATGTTGGTTTTGTTGGTCGGTTTGGGTTTCACTGGAGCCAGGCGGTGGGGGTTGTGAGGTGCTGATTTGGGGTTTGTAGAGGCAGCCGGACTGGAAATGACCAATGGCACCGCAGGAGAAGCATTTAGGTTTTGGTTGTTGGGGCTGCAACGGCAAAAACAGCATAAATATTACAAGTTAAATAGATGGGGTGGTCGCAGTGACAAGCGAGTCTGCAAGTGCAAAACAGCAGCAGCAGCATTCAACCGTACAGTAATGCTAGGATTTGTTACCTTACTCTCATATCTATGGTTAAATGACTAGCAGTCACAAGGGAACTAAAATACCAACAACTGTGTTTTTAGTTGCTCATAAAATGATATGGAGATGTCGTAAAGGTAATCATATACCAATAGTGCTATAAAATTAGTAGAGTATAAGCAAGAGTACATAATAGCGTCTCACTCTATATAGAAGAAGAGTGAGACACTCTCCAGCCTGCCTGTGTTATAGCACAGGCAGATGCGCTAGTCGTTTTCAGGCTACATGTTGACATTCTATGCAACATGTGACTGGCCAATCAGAAGCGAGCTTCTATTCTCTGATTGGCCGACGCCTGTGCACGTGCTCCAATCATAAAACGGGATAGGGATAAAGGCTAATAAATCATTATTTATTCATAGTCTGCTTGTAAAAACATTAAAAAAGGCTTGCAAATACCTTTGGGGATATTTTGGCAAACTTTCAGCGAAATTGATTGAGAAACTTTGAAGAAATTCAGAAAAGTTTATATCTCAAAAGTTTCTCAATCAATTTCGCTGAAAGTTTGCCAAAATATCCCTAGAGGTATTTGCAAACCTTTTTTAATGTTTTTGCAAGCAGACTATGAATAAATAATGAGTTATTAAGCTTTTAACTCTATCTTAATGCTTATCAACGCATCAGCGATTATATACTAAAGTGTGTTACGCAGGGAATCTACGCGCTGATTGGCCAGTCACATGTTGCATAGAATGTCAACATGTAGCTTGAAAACGACCAGCGCATCTGCCTGTGCTATAACACAGGCAGGCTGGAGAGTGTCTCACTCTTCTTCTATATAGAGTGAGACGCTATTATGTACTCTTGGTATAAGCTATTTACAGATAGACTGGCAAGTCCATTGATGCAGTGCAGTGCCGGTACAGCATAGAATGGTACAGTTTGACTCAGTAGTAATCACTAATGCGAAGATCGCTTATCATACCTGCTGTTGGTAACCTTGCACTCTCCGGGAATTTTGGGGGAACAAAAAGAAGGTGTTCCTTGCTCCCCCTGGGGGAAAGGAGTGGTTTGTTTTTCCCCCAATATTAGGAGCGGGATTTGCTTTTCTAATGACTTTGAAAGCGGTATGCAGGTGTTTTGCCATATCTGGGGACAGGGACCGAGTCACGAATAGACGAATAGACGAATAGAATAGCGAATAGATCAAAGATCAAAGAGAATAGTAGTGCATGCACAAAAGTTTTCCGCAGTTTTAACTCAACTTTGTTAATGAAACATAGTCTCAATTTGTTTCTTGTTTAGCGAAGTTTCAAATATTTAATTGATTACTATAAATCAAGATTTTCGAATTAGGTTAGAATTAAAATCCACCTTGAAAAAGTAAAAAAGTGGCAAACACTTGTAAAAGAGTCATTTGTACGTCTCAAAGCATAATTACGTTATGATCGTACTATATCTAATTGATTTTCACTATTTGAATACTATTCAATTTTAAAAAAAATATTAGTGGGAAACTGATTCTGGCTACACATTGTTAATTTGCACAGCTGCGGGACACATCTGGTACTTCCGGCTCTAAATTGTCGGCTTCGTCCTCACTTGAGTCGTAGTCAGTCAGCTGACAGTCTTCACCGCCAACACTATCGCTTAATCGGAGGTGTTTGCCTAAACCACAGAGGAAAATATTTGTAAAAAACAAAAGCGTGAGCATATTAGTCGAATGCCCAGAGTCAACATACAGTTTCATTAAGGCCTATTCACACGAGGGAGCATGAGCAGGCGCACACGCAACACTTGTCTGCATTGTGTGTGTGTGTGTGTGTGTGTGTGTGTGTGTGTGTGTGTGTGTGTGTGTGTCTGAGCAGGCAGTGTGAAAATAGATGTCATTACATTCAGTAGACATTACATGTTTTTACAATTACAAATTAACAAGTTGCCCCTAAAAGGGACAGTGTTCCTACCCAGAGATGTTCACTGTTCTCCATGCTGAGAGAGTACGTGCTGGGAAAAAACATAGCAAAATAACACCAAAAAATTTTCAGTTGCCACTGTGCTGAAACGAGGGTATGCATGCGGGTACGTCCCTCCCTAGCAATCAAACAAAACATTATGTATGTCGATTTATTGCAGTTTATTTATTGCTTTTACAGTTATCTCCTGTAACTTTTAGTCTCACTCATTCATTAGGTCATAAGTTGTTGAGTCTGTCCACCCACTTTCACTCTGAGAATAAAGTTCTTAAGCCCGATTAAAATTCATCCTGTCCTTGTTTCTATCGTTATATCCGCAGCAACTTCGAAAAACCTAACCTGAACAGGCACGCAATTGGCCAATTTCTTACTTGAAGTTGTGTCAAGTGCGGTTTGTATGAAAATATTAGATGACAAGATTCTGCCTACGCGTCCACAATAGATCACCAATGTTGTTCTTGTCCCTGGCAGTGAGGACCAGTAGAGTATGAACAGGGCTTTAGTTGGCTCGGTTGCTTTGAGCCGAAATCAGTCTAAACTAAAAGCCCTTGTGAGGACCAGTAGAGTATGAACAGGGCTTTAGTTGGCTCGGTTGCTTTGAGCCGAAATCAGTCTAAACTAAAAACGAACCATGATTCATGTATGTAGGAAATGTTGACTTTGAGAACGAAACCTCGGTTTGTTTGCAGCTCGCTGCTGGTTGTTGAATTTTGAGTTTATTTATACATAGAAACTCGTAGTCTGAAATTGTGTTCGTTGTAGTCATGGAGTGATCTGTTAATTTTTGAGCTTTGGTCATGGGTTTTGGTTTTGGTACGCAGTTTTGTAGCTTGCTGAGCTGGACAGGTGAGTCGATGGGTGACGGGTGTCGATTGTAAGTGTAAGTTTAAATGCTAATGTTTACTGCTAATGTTAGTTTTTGGGAATTCTAACTAGGAACTCCTAGTTACGATTAATTACTAAATATATGACCTGTTGGTTTGTGCTAAAATAAAGAAGTTAAAAGTTCCTGATTGCTTTCCTACAAAGACGGAAGTGCCGGACGACGATTATTAGAGACGTTGCTTGTTGAGCTGCGGACTGTGACCATGCAAAAGTATTGTTGCTTCCCCGACTAGCAACCCTACATTGGTGGACCTGCGGGGTACAAACAATTTTAAAGGTGAACCACTTCGACTATGAAGCTAAATTAGAATTAAAATTTTGTTTTTTTAAACACATACTTTACTGTGTGAACTGCTGCCTTTTAACCGTTTGTTGTCATGTAGTTTGTCAATTTTTCGACTAGATTTTGTTTTGACTGCTAAATCTTTTGAATGCAAATGTAATTTTTTCTAAAAAACTCGATAAAATTTATAGGATGCAAGCAGTGACGTTAATTTTTCTTTTGAAACTATACCTAAATTTTCTTTCTAGCCTATCTGCCTCACCCATTTATGTATCCGGTTCGTTAGTTCAGCAACCAGTTTGGTTCAAACCGGCCTTTTTTCAAGTTTCTATTCTTTTGAGCCGGCCATTTTGCAAAATTCTGTACCAAAAAACAGAGTTTTACTCAAAACACGAACGATCAAATTGTTTTGGTGCATCATTAAAACTATCTGATCGCCATTTGACGTCACTAAATTGGTTGCTGATAATAGCTGGGGATGTTGAACTAAACCCAGGACCGGTTACCATTGACTTTAATGGGCTTAGTCTAGTTACCCTGCAAAAGGTTTTGAAATTGGTGAAAGAGGATGACCCCGATTTTGAAATGCCAGTCACAAAAAACGAAGTCATAGAAACTTTAAGTCAGGAAAACAAATCTTTTGTGTCGCTGGCTATACAAAGCGTTTTAGGGATTCAGTCACTGCCTTCTGAAAAATCGAATGCAACTAATGAACAGCTGCCTAGAATTATAAAATTGCCAATTTTTTACACTCAGGACACCAAAAAATGGTTTGATCTAGTCGATGAATATTTCAAAAATGTAACGGATGAGCAGGTAAAGAAAAACAGCATCTTGCGCGTCATACCTATGGACATCCAGACAGATAGCGGCGTTGAGGCACAGAGCTCATATGCAAAAATTCGGGAGCACGTAATTACCCACTGCGACTTGTCGCAAGACCAAAAATTGCGCAGATTACTAGAACAGCAGGCACTAGGTGATCAGAAACCATCTTCAGCGCTCAGAAAATTGCAAGATCTTGGCCAAGGGAATGAGAAGTTAGTGCGGCTGCGTTTTCTTGAAATTTTGCCAGCAGAAATCCGCATGGTGCTTGCATCGCTTGATAGCACACCACTTGATAAGCTAGCACACGTAGCAGACAAAATGCACGAACAGATGCCGCGGTCTAGAGTACATGCGGTCGAAGCTGGCACTAGTTCAAGCCACAATAGCAGTGAAATAGCGGAGCTACGGAATGAAGTAGCAGCGCTAACTCAAGCTGTTCAGGCGATAGTTGCAGGAAGTTATTCCGAGAACCAGCGAGGCCGAGATCGCGGCGAATTTAGACGTAGAAGTCCATCGCCGGTTCGACGCAGCTTCCGCGGCCGCAGCCCTGGTGGCTACGCAGGCAGCTCTAGAGCAAAATCACCATTTGGCCGCTACAATCCTAACGGCAGCCTCTGCTATTACCATTTCAATTTTGGTCATCGAGCAAATAAATGCACTGAGCCGTGCGCCTGGCGTGGTCAACAACTAGGCCAGGCAGAGCCAACTTTTTCAGCTTATGCGCAGGGAAACGAGCAAACTCCGAGGTAGAAGCTGCCGACTTCGGGGTTTGCCAAGTAAAGGTGGCTGCGCAATCTAATATTGTTAATCATTTTTTGGCAGATACCGGTAGTGACATAAGTGCATTACCACTCCGGTATAAAGAAAAAGTAAATTTAATTGCGGATAATAATCGTCCTAAATTAATGGCAGCCAACTTTTCTGAAATTCAA
>JASANF010011655.1:0-10916 GCA_030248245.1 Trissonchulus sp. WLG1_4 | reverse complement strand
CTCTTCTGCTGAGTAAGAAGTGGTTACCATGCGAGTTCAAAGTGTCAATATTCCGTAGAAAATATTAAACGCGGCCGTTATTTGTGGATAAACTGATTTTTTAATCCCGCTTTTTGTACACATCAAGTGCTGAGTTGCTCCACAGCCTTACTGATTACTGATAAACTGTTACTACATATTTATCAAAACGAGCAACCTCGTCTACTGAGTATGTATTAAGTGAAAAATTACTAATTAATGACGCTGGAGCGTCAATATTGAACACGAAAAATTGAACGCACTCATTTTTCAACAAAAGGAATTTTATTTTGCCGTCGTTAACAAATTGACGCCGTCAACGAGAGTTGTGAGAAAAATAATTTTAGTAACTTTATTTTACATTTAAATTGTTATATTACTCTAAGCAGAGGTTAGAGTTTGATTTTGCAAAAATATATTTTGTAAAAAAATATTTTGTAAAAAAGGGTGCTCGTCCGGGGATCGAACCCGGGACCTATCGCTTTCTGAGCGAGAATCAATCCACTAGACTAACGAGCCGCACGATTCAGAATTTGAAATTAGGCATGACATGATCCAATGTCAGTTAGTGTACAAAATTATCAGCGTATTAACATTAACTATACGTAAAACAATATTTCATCGCATTTTGCAATCATAAAGAGCATTGAAATGAGTACAAAAGCTTTACGTGTTTTGAAGTACTTTACAGAAGTCATTTTGAAGTTGTGCAATAACAAGACTTTTAGAATCAATCCTTTTAAGCCCGGTTGGCTCACCTGTCCTTATCGTTTTGTTCCTAAGCGACACTAAAAAAAGTTGGGGTCACTTGCAGATCGTATGCAAAAAATTAGCGGAAACGCTAGTGTCAATTCATCACAGCAGCTGACGAAAACTTGTCCTTGTCCCTGTCCCTGTGCCCTTGAGGACAAGTATGGACCGGGTTTTAATATCGATACCTCTCAGTTCAGTGTGTACATTCGACAAATGATGCTGCACTATTGCTCTGTTCGATTTCACTTTAAAGACAAAGCCATAATAACGGCTGTGCGGGGAAACAGGGGTATTATAATGCAATTGTCACACCTAAACTGGTACTTATATAAATTGGAGTTGTTGTGAGCTTCAACGGCCCAAAACTGTCTATTTGAGCGCAGAAAAACTAGCCCATTGGTATTTCGAGTATATACATCGACGAATATACATATCTATGACCTGCTGTCAACAATAGACACACTCTAGCCCTAAAATTAGGCGGTACTTTTTAACCTCAACTTCCACATATGTAGTAGTTTAATTTTCACAAAACTTCAAAAATTCTGTTTATAGCAGTGACTACGTTCTGACATGGTCTTACTCTTTGTCAGACCTATACTGTGGGACCTTACATGTTTGTCATGTATATGTGCAGGCCACTGTACTCATTTGGGGTTGGCATAACGCTTACAGTTACGGTTAAAGAGTTAGAAATTCTTATAGCGTCTATTTATGTATCTTGACTTTTGCTGCCAATAACATATGCACTAGTTTTTTTGAGATAGAAGTCTATTTCATTTTTTTCTAAAAAAGCTTTTTTTTCGCTTTTGGCATATTTATTGTATTTATGTGTATCTTTGAAACCCAATCGACATAATATTTGAGATTCATTGCAACTTCTTCCTGAACAATCAAATATCCCATAGATTTAGCAATGTAGCATTGGAAGTATTAACCCGGCAAATTTCCGCCACTGTATTTCAATGAACGATCGTATCTGTGGATCCATATTGCGACGACAAAATTCGTTGCCTCGAAACTGCGATAATTATGACATGAAATTGACAGAACGACGTGTGAAATGGGCCGGTGACAAAATTAAGAGTATTACCAGAAAAGAGGTAATTACAGAGGACCTAAAATTTTAAAATTTAGGAAATTAGTGCAATCTGAAATTTTTTCAGTGATAATTCCGTTGCATCGCTCATTTAAATATATCATTATAATGGGGCCGACATTGCTCAGTTCGATGCCATTACTTTGTATATTTCTACGACGCCGTTGAAACAAATGTTTAGTAGAAAAGATCTGGCATAACTTCTTTCAGCTGCCATGTAAAAAAGTTACATATATAGGTCAGAAGAAGGGCTTGCATTTGACACCGAAAAAGCTAGACGTTGACGCTGCGTTATTTCAAAACTAAAAATTAAATTTCAGAATAAAAACTTTCAGATTCAGACCAATATTACAGGTAGCACGAGGACTGATGGGGTCAGAGCTGTTTTATGTAATAATCAGGGTCATTTGGCTACGCTATTATTTTGTGTTATCAGTGATATAACTGCAGTTGCGTGACTACTAAAAATACAATTTCCCCATCCCCCGCTAAAAACTTATTGGCTATAGCTTTTTAGCTGAATGATAAGAGTTTCTAGTTTTCGGCGTCAACTAGAATATAAGAATTGCTTTAATTTTACACATAGATACGTTATTGCTAACTTATGTACGTATGTGCCGAAAAATTGAGGCAGATTAGTTTTGAAAATAACAAGAACAAAATAATTCCAACTTTGTCGACCCAGACCCTAAAACTGGGTCGTGTCTATCACAACCTAACTTTTTTTTCAAGTCAAGCTTCGAATATCAAGCTCAGTTCTTACTTCTTGGTATTACAATAATCACTAAAATAGGATAAATGTGAACATAGTAAAGTATTAAAGATAGTAATTAAGCATAGTAATAACCACAGTAAGAAGTCTAGTGCGTCTACTTTACACATATGTATTTGATTAATTTCTCTGCCGCTGTGGTCACGTAATTTATGGATCAGCAAAACAAGCAGGCCCCAAAAGGGGGCAAGGTTCCTTCGCCGAGTTAAATTTCTGCTTATTTTACCCAAAAGATTTCAGCTTGTCCTTTACTTTTGTTTTTTCCATCTTCCACGTATAGAAACAAAAAACAGTAATACCTGTGTAACTTTACTTGATTTAGTTTTAGTGCTTGATAGGTGTTGAATTCAACAAATTTGTCGAAAACACATGCCATGTTGGCAAAAATATCTTATTGCATATTTTGACAAAGAAATGTTTTGTCAAAACGGTTTTTGCAAACAAAGGTTGCGTAATTTTTTTGCAAAAAAACAACACCTGGAGGTCGAACCCGTGATGTTACCTGTAACAGATTTCGTTACTAGCGCTTCTGACCACTCGACTACTACGCTTCGATGCGTAGCGATGTTCGGTTATCAATATATAGAAAGAAAGGACGAAAACAGACATCAGTCTTGACAATCACGTGATTAGCATGTGTATCTAGTCTGAAAATTTACCATACGATAAAATTTTAAATCACAAAATTCTAGCAAAATGACAGCTTAATATATGTGCAAAAGTGTTGTTGACTGTTATTTCATCAGAAATTGTATAAAAAACTACTTGTCTTTAAAAAAAGAGCTGTCGGATCCCATACTGACTTTGCACGTTAATCATATGCACTGAGCAACATGTGACTGCTACTTTTACACTACGCAGAGTTGATTTCACAACAATAGTTTCTTCTCTAGAAGGAACAAAAATTCAAGTTTAGCAACAATTTGCAATTTTTTGTCTCACAGTCGCATTGAGATTTTATCACAAATCGCATGC
This sequence comes from Trissonchulus sp. WLG1_4, assembly GCA_030248245.1. Lineage (NCBI taxonomy): Eukaryota > Metazoa > Nematoda > Enoplea > Enoplida > Ironidae > Trissonchulus > Trissonchulus sp. WLG1_4. The sequence goes on along the minus strand of JASANF010011655.1, from coordinate 7,299 downwards.
GTATAGGTATCAGCCAGATTATCAAAGCTTTTATGGGGTCATAAAATTTTGATAACGCAGACATTGTGAAAAAGATAATATCAATGTTTTTAAATGAGGAATAAGGCCTATGAGACTTGGTGGCTGTGGCGTAGTGGTTAGCATTCTTGTCGTCCAGGCGAGCAGCTCGGGTTCAATTCCCGGCGTCTCCATTTCTTTCTTTTTTTAAGAAAATGGGGTATCCTCTTTCTTTCAACATCCATATAGTAAAAATTTATCAAAGGCTTTATCAAAGGCATTTTGATAGTGTATAAATGTTTTGTTGCCCTGTGATAACGAAAACATCAATGATAAATGATAGATGGTCTATATTTCAGGTTCGAGTGTGGTGCTCCGGAGGCGAGGTGATCGGATCTCCCAACAACATCCACGTGCATCCTTCCTCGGCCAAGCCAGCCCTTATGTCTCCGGCGCTGGAGGGTCGATATCGCAGTCGAGAGAGCGGACTCAACCAGTTCAGCTTCAGCGGCCTTCAGGAGCCATGCGCCTCTGGATCACTGGTTGAAGTCGTGGTAAATAAATTGGGGCTTGGCCACCGTTTTTATCGTAGCTGGACTGTTTCATTTCAGCAGGCAAAATCATGAAATAATGCCCACGAACTGTGTTGTAATTCTATCGACCGACCGGATACGACTAAATTCAAATTTGCTCAATTTCACAGACACCGTGATAAGTAAGGCACGCTAGATGCAGTTTGTTGTATGTTTAAGATATTTCAAAATATTTTAAATTACACTAAGCTACATTATACATATTACTATATTGCAAAGTTACAACCGAGATGTGTAGTGTTTTCGTTGTGTTGTTTTTATGTATATTTGTCTTTTTATGCTTTAGATCAGTTGCCAAGGCTCAGCAGAGGGAACAGTGGTGGTGGACGCGCAGTCGCCAAGTGGTCAGGTCCTAAAATGTCCCGTGCATCGTTCGGGGAACTCATTCAAGGCTGAATTCACGCCTCTGGAAGTCGGTATGTCTACACAATGATGTCAGTAAGTAAAGATCCTTACAAGATATCATATCGAAAACATTAGCAAATATTCATGACAAGAATAAGTTTCGTATTCTTCTATGTGTGTACCTTCTGTGACTCACACCCTTTAGGTATTTTTTTGGCAGAACTGTAAGTGTGTGAATGTATCATGTTAAGAATTACTTTTTTTAGGTTAAGATCATAAAATGGTTTTTCTTAATATATAGATGCATTTTTTTAAAAATATTAAAATCTATCTGAAATAATAGAATATAAAATTAAAGAATATAGAATCTAAATATAAGTCACTTTTTATGGTAAATGAGCGATTTCCTATAAGACAATATTACCTAATGCATTGTTTATTTCTTAGACAATATTTATGTCAAAAGGGGATGCCGTTGTTTTTAGGGGACTGGCGTATCGGCATCCTGTACGACGGCGAGCACATCCGCAACTCCCCGTTCTCGGCTTACGTCTACGACGCCAACCTGGTGCAGGTCTACGGGCTGGACGTGGGGCTGGTCGGCCACGAGCTCAAGTTCAACGTCGACACTGCCAACGCGGGGCATGGCGACATCAAGGTCAGCTACAGCGACGTCAAGGCAACGCAACATCACTACGCAAAATGTCGGCGCAACATGACTACGCAACATGACTACTCAACATGACTACGGAACATGGCAACGCAACATGACTACGCAACATGGCAACGCAACATAATAACCCAATGATTACGCAAAATTACTACGCAACATGGCATCGCGGAGTCGCGGCATGGTAACACATTATGATAACGCAAATATGACACACCATGACGTCGCATTGAAACATGACAACGCAACATGACTACGCAGCATGACAGCGCAACATGACAGCGCAGCATTAGTGCGTAACATGACTACGCAACATGGCATCAGGATATAACAACGTGACATAATTACGCATTACAGCACTACATCAAAACATTTTCATTACGCAACATATTAATGTGACACATAAGACTTATTATTTAAAAAAAACAATTGGTAAAATCTTTCTGTTGGTAAATGATGGCCATTGTTTTTTAGGTGAAGGTATTCCACCGTAACCAGAGCGTTCCCGTGTATGTGGAGAAACAGGGCCCGCACAACTATCGAGTCCAGTTCACTCCCATGGGTGCCGGCTCCTACAAGATTCACATATACTTCAACAGCATGGAGGTCAAAGGTCAGCTGACTAACAGTTATACTTATAGCGCATTTAGTTGTCTTATATTTTTCACTACATACTGTACTTGCCCACGTAGTTTTCTTTTCAAAAAAGTGGCAACTGAAAGGTATATACTAAAAAAATCTATTTTTTACTGGCTAGCAAGGATGTCCGTCTGCCCGTGAGCTAAGCTTTTACATAGCAATTGCATAAAAGTGCAGGTCAACTACATATAACGCATGTCAATATTGAGATGAACTTAAAAAAATTGTGTACAATCGTCAGTCACAAATGGCGCTATGGCATATTTTGTGTAAGTTAATCCATAGTACATACATACGTACATCATGAATTATTGGCAAATCAAATTTTAATCTAATCGGTTAAATCCATTTTACGAATGTGCCATACTGTTTCAGGCTCTCCCTTCATTCTGGACATCGTTGACGCCAGCTCGGTCAGTGTCTATGGAGAGAATTTGCACATGGCTAGTGTAGACCGATTGTCCACGTTCATGATTCATGCCGTTGGGGCGGAGACCAAGGATATACAAGTCACCATACAGGGTACGACTACAGTACAAAAATATCATGTACGATTATATCAGGGTTGGCGCGATAGCGCCCAACCCTAGGAAATATTAATATAGGTAGTTTTGAATTTGAACCTATATTGCCGTATTTTCTCGAATAAAGCCTCTGGCTTGAATAAATTCCCGGTGTCACGGGCAAAAGTGTCCCCCCTGTCCCCCCGGACACTTTTGCCTAGACAAAAGTGTCCTACTTGGGCAAAAGTGTCCCCCTTACACTTTTGGTGCTAAAATTTACTGGCCCAGTCCTAAATGTACAATGAAACCGCAAACTTGAAAAATAACTATATTCTCAAAACCTATAACACATTCTAAAAATAGTTTTCAACTTTAAATGCTTTAAACAACTTTTAACAACATGCGTAACTATTTAACCTTAATAGGGTTTCATACTTCAGTATGGCTATAGCATACGGACAAACGGACATAGCCCACACGAAAACAGTTTCGTCCGTCTTTTCAATTCATACTTTTTTGACCAAATGAAAAGTGGGACATGAGACATACGGCTGTATAAAATTCATTCGCTCAAGCGGCACGTCCTTTTGCCCGTATTTTGTCCTTATCGGCACCGTTCAACTGAAGTTATGTAACTTTACTGGACATGCGGATAGATTGAATGAAACTGTGCCGTTTAGTTAGGATAACCTGACATACGATCGAAGGGCAAACAGATATGCGGCTGAACGGACCACAAGCTGAAGTGTTCTGCCGGTTAACTTGTTCGCTGTCCGTTCATCCGATTCAAACTGCACCGAACTATTAAAAACTTGAAAAAACAAAACTTGTGGCAACAAGCACGTTTTGCGAGTAAAGTTAGACTAATTTTCGACACCTAGACTTCACTGCGACATACTTAGAATCCCGAGGATATTCTTCGAATATAATACGCGGCAGCAAAACTTTTTAAAGAACACCAATACATATATAATAAAGTTCGCAACGGGTCGAATTTTTCAACCCGACCCGACCCGACCCCAGATAGATTCCCGACCCGACCGACCCGACTTTTCGTTAAGCTGTTACAAACTCTGAAACGAAAATTTTTCTCGTCAATTTTTTGTTATCGGTTTTTCGTGACATGTACCTTATGTGAAAGTGAAAGCCTCCCCGAATCTCCGCTCTAGTATAGTCATTATGCCACGAGAACAGTAGCTTTGAGAAAATGGTCAAAATGGCAAAATTTAACGTCAAAATTGAGGATTTATACCCAAAAATTTTGACCCGAACGGACCCGGTCAACCCGGCCGCGACCCGGCTCAAATCTCAACCCAACCCGACCCGATTGCGAACTCAACACATAACATGAGAAACAGCTACGTTGTGTTTTCGTGGTCTCTTGTTTTCCAGTTCGAGTTAAAAACTAAAATAACTATTAGCTTTTAATAATACTAACTATTGTAACAACCGTCTATCCATTGTAAAAACAGTCTCTACATTAGGTCAAACCGAGCACCTTTTTCTACGACTTTGAATTCTTCAGGTTCTGACGTGCTTAATAACAATCTAAGAAACATTATTGTAACAGATTTTGTCAAATGATTGTTTCTGTAGGTATGCAAAATTTGCAAGCACTTGTGCGATAATCTATGCGCTGTGCTGATTTGTGTCTGTCACAACTGTGTGCTTGAAGACTTCACTGAACGATAATTGATCACAAGCCTGTACACGCCACACACAAGTATTGATTACCATTATTACTGTATGACTTGACTATGTAGCATGGCACACACTTTACTATACACACACGCACACACATTTAGCGCTTTTCTAGGACCTACCTGACTGCTAAGTTCAAACTTACACACAAAGATAAGATACATGCAAATTCAGATTTTGTATTATAGTATATACGCGGCGGCTGAGGCCGCCGCGTAAAAACTGAGAGCTGGGTGTATATTTGTGAGCACTACCGTTGCGTATATTCAAAACACGATTTTGAATTTGCAGCTAAGCGTAAACTAAGGGGGGACACTTTTGCCCAAGGTAGGACACTCTTGTCTAGGCAAAAGTGTCCCCCCGGACACTTTTGCCTAGTCAAAAGTGTCCAGGGGACAATTTTGACTAGTCAAAAGTGTCCGGGGGACAATTTTAACTAGGCAAAAGTGTCCGGGGGACAATTTTGACTAGGCAAAAGTGTCCGGGGGACACTTTTGACTAGGAAAAAGTGTCCGGGGGGACACTTTTGACTAGGCAAAAGTGTCCGGGGGGACACTTTTTTGGGGGGACACTTTTGCCCGTGACACCGGCCTTGAATAAAGCCGCTTGTAAGTAGAGATGCATGGGGGGAATCGGCGAGGGGGTGGCGGAAGGGAGAGTGGTCCCTAGTTTTGGCCATTTTTCGGCGACAGCCGAAAAATTTTCAGAATTTTTCGATTTTCGTCGCATTTTTGGGCTACTTTTTTGGCCGCAGGTGAAATTTTTTTGCAATTAGTCAATTTTTTTACGTATTTTTGGGGTACTTTCTCGGCCATCAGAGGGGGGGGGGTGGGGGGTTGAGGGGGGCGGTGCCGGATGTCTGAGATGGGGGTGCCGACCCCCCCCCCCAGGGGGGGGGGGGGGTGGATACCCCCCCTACCGCCCCCTATGTGCATCTATGATTGTAAGGCGTTCACGAAACAATAAAGCCTCTGTGGTTTGATTCGAAATAATACGGGAGCATTTGATGTCACATTGTAATATACGACTGTGAAATGTGAAGGATGGTAGGCATTGTATAAAAAATTGTTTAAAAGTGAAAGCAAATTTTAAAAAAATATGGGAATAGGAAATAACAATAAGAAAACAAAAATTATTCTAAAAAATAGCTTAAAAAATACATTGAATACCTTAGAATTTAGAAATGTACTGTTAATTATTTAGTTGGATAGTTAAAGCATTGTTTAACAAATATTTTAGTATTAATTATTTATTTTATTGATTGTTTTTGAAACTGACGCTATTGACTACATTACGGACAATATACGTAATGTCAATTAAAAATAATAAGTGCTTTTATATGAAATGTCGGGATAGTAACATTCATAAGTAGCTTTTTACAAACGCTTGGACGTACAGCCGTAAAGTTTATGTAAGTGTTTGCTTGGTTTGCGGTGTTGGTTTCTAGTTTGGTCATGTGACTGTATGTATTTGCTTCTTCAATTGTATACTCAAAGCTTTTTTCAAAAAATTGGATCAGAATTTTTTGCCAATCTCAAGATTGAGTTAGCCAACTAAAAGTCTGCAATATTAAATATTAAGTCTGTTTTATTCTGTATTAAATTTTCTTGGGGCCCATTCCTTTACCGAATAAAATGAGGTTTATTTAGTCCGACCAAAATAAGTTTATAAAACTTTATAAGACCAGTTTATAAAACTGTTGCTTAGAAATGCTATTCCTTAAGGTAGCGCTCAGCAACAAAACTCATGTTTGGCGCTCAGCTCATGCAATAAGTAGCAATACCACTTTAATTGTACATCAAAGTGACATCAAAAAACCATATTTACAATACTTTTCAGCACTTTAATGTGAATGTGTCAAATTTTATGACCATGTCGAATTTCCTATTCACACTACATAATTTTGTTTTTGACCTAGCTCAGCGAAACTTCAACCGATTTTGAAGATCTTGGTATCAATAGAAAGATCTTTCCAAAATCTAGACGTGATTTATCTTCGATTTTTTATTTCTATTTTTGATTTTGCAAAAAATCTATTTTTCAAAAATCAATTGTGTTTGAGCGACTACAAAAAGTGCTACGAGCCAAAATTTGAAAATCGAAAAACTTTCACGTCTGCATTTATATTCTTTCTTTCATTGTGCAAATTTTCAACTCGATCGCAATCGGCAGCTGGGAACCAGGTCCAAAAAAAGTAGTCGATTTCGCTACGCAAAAATGTAAGGTTTGCCCACACGTTTCACTTTTTCAAAAATTAGACCTTTCCTATGACTGCATATTTCCGTTGAAAAAGTTACCAAAAGCCATACTCAATTTTTTAAGAAATTAAATCAAAAATTTGACATTTTCGAAGTTTATCAGCTTTTTAGGATTTTCATTTTTGATTTGCTATTTTCACGGCTGAATAACTCAGCAAAGCTTCAACGTATTCTTATGTTTAATACGTCAATTTAAAGCTAAGAAGCCGCATATTTAATTGATATGAGTAATCATTTTATATTGAAACAAAAATTTTTTTGCTACGGCTACAAATTTGTCCAAAAAATTTTAAAAAATTTTTTTATCACAATATGCACATCAAATCAAAGCTCTTTTCATTCTGAACAACTTTCCTTCAAGACATTATGGTCAAAAATGTCGCTGAAAAAAAGTAAACGCCAAAGTTGGTTCCCCTAAGCGCCACCTTAACCTCCGCATAAAAACGGACTTACATAATTATGCTGTTTGAGATTTGATTTATTTTTGTTTAGTTTTTTTGTTATTGATTTCTTATTCTTATTTCTTTCTTGTTGGAACCGGGTCTTATAATATCCGCATGCAATTTTTTCTATATTTTTGTCTTTACGATTAA
>JASANF010011654.1:0-25051 GCA_030248245.1 Trissonchulus sp. WLG1_4 | reverse complement strand
AAGTGAAGGCAGGTGCATTTCTCCACATTATATTCCATTTCCCAGTCATCGGCCCATGTGCACATGCCATCGATGTTTCGCTGCATGTCATCAATATCTAGCTCGCAGAACAGTCGATGTAGACGACTAAATATCTTGGTGTCATCTGCAAATTTTAACACACGGCATGAGACATAGCTGTCGGAGTCGTTTATATAGAAAAGGAATAAGAGAGGCCCCAACACTGATCCTTGGGGGACCCCGCTGGTTACGTCCTTCCAAGGTGAAGCGGTGCCGTTGATGACTACGCTCTGTGATCGGTTGTGAAGAAATGATTTTATCCATTTTAGTAGATTACCTTTGATTCCGTACCCGAAAAGCTTGGTTAGTAGGCGCTGGTGAGGAACGCGATCGAAGGCCTTACGGAGGTCAAGATAGATAACGTCTACTGAGTCTCCCTGGTTGATAACCTCCGTTACCCAGCCGAGAAAGTCTAGCAGTTGGAGTTCGCACGATCTGCCCCTCATGAATCCAAACTGGGATGAGTTGAGAATATTGTTTGAGATTGCGTGTTGAGAAATTATGTGAGCAATAATTGTTTCCATGAGCTTGCCGACGGATGACGTAAGGCTGATAGGGCGGTAATTGCTACAGATAGCTTTGGAACCTTTTTTAAAGATAGCTATCACATTCGCTCTGAGCCAATCAGGAGGGACCGTGTGTTGGAGCATGGACAAGTTAAACAGTTGAGCCAGAACTGGGCAGAGAACATAAGCGCATTGGTAGAGGAGCAGGTTCGGAATGTTATCTGGGCCGGGAGAAGCGTCTTTTTTGGTTTTCAGTAGAAATTTGCGGACAAGTTCGTTGGAGAACTCTATCGACTCGACGCACTCTTCGGTTTTGGGTGGGAAAAGGGGCAAATCCCTACTTTCGCGTGTATAGACTGAGGCAAAAAACTCACTGAGTTCGCAAGCCACTTCGTAGTTAGTCGTAGTGAGTGAGCCGTCTTTTTTCTGCAGCGGCCCGACGGTTGGCCTGGCAGACTGTTTCGATTTGACATAAGACCAAAACGATTTCGTGTCCTCTTTAATATTTGCCGCAAGGAGCCTCTCAAAAGAGCGCTTGGCCCTGATGGTTTCATTGTGGACGAGGTTGCAGCTGGCCTGGTAGCGGACAAGATCCTCCTGAAGGCCACTGCGTTGGTATCGGCGATGGGAATTTGCTTGCGTTTTCATTGCGTGGACTGCCGCTGCGTCAGCCCATATGGGTTTATGGCGTAGCTTTTTTGGTCTGAAAAACGGTACATGGTTTTCAATGGCTTCTGAAACGGTGCAAAGCAATTGAGTCCAAAGCTCGTGAACAGAGGACGTGTCCGGGTAGGCTAGATTAGATTTTAAATGCTCGCGAATGGCTGACCAATTGGCTGAACAAAAGTTACGCTTCTTCTTGCTATTGGCGATGGGGGGGTCTGAGTAGCAAGTTAGCATGCTGAAGATAGAGAAATGATCACTTTTTCCAATGCCAGCGTTTACCGAGATTTCACCGACCATGTCCTCTTCGTTGGTGAATAGAAGATCCAGTATATTGCCCTGGCGAGTGGGCTGGTTGACGTGTTGCACCAGTCCGGCAGTTAAGATGGCGTCCATAAATTTATCGCACGCAGGAGGCCACTGGAACGAGGTCCAGTCTATGTCTTTGAAGTTAAAATCCCCGAGTAGCAAAATATGGGAGAACGGCGCATGTTGAAGTGACGCTATCATGTCAAAAAGGGCGGCGTTTTGTTCTACAGAGTTTGATTCCGGGCGATAACAGTTGATGACTAGTAGCTTGTCGCTGCCGCGCAGGGGTATGGCGCAGCAGCAGGCCTCGCTGTATTCATTAGAGACCGATAAGTCCGTAGGTGAAGCGTTTAGATCGTTTCGAATGTATAGGATGACACCACCCCCACCACGTAGGACGGTCGGACCTGAAAAGCGAATAGTTAGGTAAGGACAATTCTGAGTCGTCGATTGAAAGATTGCACCACGTTTCGCAGATGGCTATAATGTGGGGATTGTTGTAGCTAGATACCATTATACGGAGGATATATAGCTTGTTCATTACACTACGAGCATTAAAGGATAAGACGGTAAAACCAGAAGTAGATTGTTTAGTAACAATAGGCGAAAGGGCTGAACAAACACAGTTAGTTAGCTTGCAAATACGACAAAAAAAGTTACTACTAGTATAGGTGCAACCGGTAACTTCACGACAAAGGTTAGCATCAGTGACCGGTTTAGGGCTGGTAACGGCTAAATGACTGGTTGACCAGCGCTCGTGATTCCGCAGCCGTTTGGGCCTGCTCCCATTGGCGGTGGAGTAGTGCCGGATTCCTTCGGCACTCCTTCTGGGTGGTTCCCCAAAGGGACAGCGGCTTTGGGTCTGCGCGGGCGCGTTGACATGGTGTTCTTCATCTCAATGTACATACGCCTACTCTCTGCCTGCTGCATTGGGGTGTGGTCGGGCCTGATGTAAACCCTCTCAAAAGCGGAATCCTTCAGATTCCGGGCTTGGCCCAGAACGAGGTTGCGCATCTCGTTCGACTCTAGGGTGATTTTCAGGGGGCGTATTTTCCCCTGGGCGCCTGAACCGAAACGAAAGCTATTTAAAATAACCGCAGTTGTTACATTGATTGCAGCCAACAATTGCTGGACAGATGTCTTTTCAGCCGTGTGTTTTTCAGGGGCCGTTATGTTCGGCCAGTCAGCCTCGGGTAGGCCGAAAATTATAATGTTTCGTTTGCGATTTTCACGGTTTTCAAGTTCAGAAAGAGTTTTCACGACAGCTGATTCGAGAATTTTTGACTCGTCAGTTGTACTGCCATCACCCCGGGGGAGATTTTCGAGAACAGCGACACGATCAGCCAGCTCATCATATTTTTTGTGCAGTTCCTGTACGCCCCCCAATAGATTTGCCGCAATTGGGCTGCAACCAATGCAAAACCATGCCACCTGTTTCACTGGCTTCTTCCATTCATTCCACGTAGTTTTGCTGATTCCGGAGTACTGCAGGTGGTAGGGCTTGGAGCATACGTCGCAGGTAATGAAAGAGTCGTTGAAATCCTTGTTAATGCTCTTCCCACAGAGAATATTGCTGCATTCCGTGAGTTTAGGTATTGGTTCGGAGGAAGCAGATTTGCTGCGCGTACCATGACCCACCATCATCGACCCACCAATGATTCAGGACAAGTAATAAAGCAACCTAAGTTAAACAGGGTAAAAACATTATATATAACAGGACGTATATAAAGCCGCCAACTACAATTATATTGTAACAAGTACACGACCTAAAGCTACACTCTGTTGGTTAAGTTGGTTTAAGGGGGTAGTGTCGCGAAAGCAGTTTTGCTCATAGGCTGTGAAAATAGAACTTTTTGTTTTGAAGTAGTACATGCAATGAGAAGCTAGTCCAACGCTGTATGGTATCAAATAATTACTGCCAGACATCACACTATCAATATTGACAAATATCTTGGACCAATCGTCATTTGTAAGCCAGACATCACACAAAAGGGACATAAAAGTTTGAAAAATCAAGCCAGATATCAAATTGGCCAGCTTGTGAAGTACACATCATGTGTGGACGCACATTTTTTTGCGACAAATAAGAAAAAAGAAAATTGAAGGTTCGTTTTTCTTCTGATTTGAAAATAAGCGTCTATATTTTCCACAATTTATCATTATTGCTATTACTATTTTACAGTTTAAGTACACCTTCACAGTTCAAACTAGTATTACTCCGCAGCCGCTACAGTAATCTGCACTAAATTTTGTGTGCATAAACTACAACATATGTGCTATTAGTCTGTGTAAAAAAACTGAACAGAAAAATTGATAAATGTGACTAAAAAATGGAATGTGAATAGGTTTTTTTTTCGTCATTTTTCCGACTTTGAGACATTATTGTAACTTATATGCTGCATCAATTTTGCTGAAACTTGGCAAAATAATTTGCCTTTTGGTAGATTTTTAAAATATAGAAAGAAAAATTTCTAACATTTTACTGAACAAGTTTTACAGTCGCGCAAAATCGACTGCTTTCGCGACACTACCCCCTTAAGTTAGATAATTAGTTGTGGTGATGACGACTTATATATTATTTTTAAAGTGAATAATTGTGTTTTTAGGTGTTTTTCTTGAAGGCCATAGCAGCTACAGCTTAAAATAACAAACGGTCTTTTATATACATTAAGTAGAACTACTTTTGGCCTAAAAGTGTGTATTGAAGATCCACGTCCATCCAAGATCCATCCAAGGTCTCCTTTTCAGGACAAGCGTTTAAAATAGCCACTTTCAAAACCATAATTTTTTAAAAAAAGTTTGCGCCAAAGCGCGGAATCACACGAGCATATTATGTATATATCATGGGTTTTTTTTAAAAAATTGTGAACAAAATTTCAGCTTCAGTGAGCAAAATTTCAGATCTGTGAGCAAATTGTAAATTTTCTATTTTGCCTTGTATATATACTTGGTTATTGAAAGAACTAACTAAACTAAAAACTTGCTATGTTTTGACCTGACGGCATTGCAAGTCAAACTGAAATGCGGTGAAGCTGCAAGGCACTGCAAGTGAAGCTCAAAACGCAAAAAAATCCCATGTGGTGGCCGGTGGGTCAGCGAATGTCCAAAAAACTAACAAAACTGAAAATTTCTACGATAATTTTTGACATTAGTGACCGCAAATTTACTAAAGAGATTGCAGAGAACATATTTTTTTGGCAGTCAGTGTCAGACCCTACACAATTTTGTCAGCTCCGACCTCGGTGTGAGGAAACCGTGTACTGATCACTGATATTTCAAATAAGTAAACCAGAATGCTAAAATAAGAAAAAAAACAGAGCGGTTTGGGGGCAGAAGCCCTCAGAAACTGGAAATTTTTTATTACGCGGTTTTTTCAAGTTTACATTAATGGGGGGGGGGGGGGCTACCTGTATAAGTGAAAATTTTAGGTTCTCCGATTCGCTTCAAATTTGCACACAATTTAGCCCCAAGGAAGGCGCATCGCAGATGTAAGAAACTAGAACCAATGCTTTTGCCAATTTTTTTACTAGGGTCTCCCAAAAATTCAATTTTACGTGTAAATCATAGGCGCAAAAGAAGTTTTTTGTGCTCACAAAGCGTTCCCTTACTCGAAATTTTTGTTAATATTGACGAAGCTGATTTTTACATGATTCGATAGCCTAATGTCATATCTCAATTCTCAACCTCTATGATCCATTTTTGTAAATTTTTGCTCATACCCTGCGCAGTGACGCCAAATGTAAAATCACTCAAATTTGGCGGGCCCCAAAAACGGCCATTTTTTCACATTTCGATCCGATTTTAGAATTGAAAATGCATGTCAAAAATCCGGATCATACGATTTGGCGCACACATGTGGGTTACTTACTACTATGCCAAATTTCAGCCTGATTGGCTTGATGTGGTTTAAGTTATAACTGTCTAACTAAGGGCAACTTTTAGGCTTTTTTGCGTAATTTTGCCTAGTGTTTGTGACCGGCCGTGAAAGCCGTGCCGGCCGGCGGTCGGGCCGGCTGTGACCGGCCGGCCGGCCGGCCCGTGAAAACTGGCCGGCCGGCCGGCCGCAGCGGCCGAATTTATGGATAAAACCAATTGATTCAAGTTAAGAGTGTCATTTTAGCATAAACTTAGCCTACCGGATTGTTATGCCGGCTTATTTTGTTTTGTCAGTCAGTTGAATCTGGTTAGCCGGCCGGCCAGCCGGCCGGCGCCGGCTTTTTTTGGCCGGCCGGCCGAAAATTCCGGTCGGTCACAAACACTAATTTTGCCTATGTAAATGCACTGACAAAAGCACTGAACCAAAAGTGCACCTTCATGCTTAATTGTTCTTATCTGAGGTTGGGTTGCCTTGGGGGAGTATATAACATATGTGGAAATAAACAAAATTGGAGAACTTTGATTTGTGACCTGGGTAGCCCCCCCACTTAAAGGCGAAAATCATATAATATATAGTTTATAGTGGGTGTGGGTGATTTGTGGTTGATATTGTGGTTGGGGCTTGGGCTTTCGTTGTCATCTACAGGCTGCACTACCTAGTGAGCCTTACAAAAAACGGGACCGTTAAAGATGTTGGTAACACTTGTCATATTTTTCTATTATTATTTCTTGCGAAACATTTCCATGACTGGTTTCGTAACACACGGGGTATTGAGACAGTGATCACTGATCAGCTTGTTGTGGTTGTACGTATATAACAGTGATCATCAGGAAATCTTGCCCCCCCCCTACAATGTTTAGGTAGTCTTGTCTCCACTACAAGCTGCTGAAGAAATCTTGACGCTTGACCTCCCCCATTGAGTCGAATTTTTCGACTCAACCCATCCCGTGGTTTGACACACGTGTGTCAGCCACGACCCAAACCTAACCGGCGCCTTACAAGTCCCAACCCCAACCCCCTTTGCCCCACCATTTTAAGATAACGTCTCGAACTCCCGGATGATTGATTGTTTTTGGCTGATGCATGATTAAATGTATTATACTATCCTTATTTTCATTAAAAAAACATAATAACGATAATATCTTTGGAACCGCAATTGGTAGAAACTTGCTTTTTGCACCACTAAAAATATTTAGTTTACGTTAGTTTTACGCGTTATGAACGCTTTAAAAATCCACTACAATTACTTTGAATAAGTTTTGATGCCCTACTAGCATCATACTCACGAGTTCAATGTATACATTGAGCAAATACACGTGTCCTTGCTCAATGTAAACATTGAACTTATGAGTACGATGCTAGTTGCACAATGTGCATCAAATCTTTTTAAAAACCTTTTCGCAATATTGCATAAGACGAAGTCGCTTCACAAAAATTCACATGGTAAAGTTTTTATCAATATCCAATTTTCAATGACTTCATGTTGTGCAGCCGGTCAACCTAGTAGTATACCCATATTTTTGTAAAATTAGAGGTTCAGCTCATCAAACTGTGCTTTCATATAATCGCTATCGATTATATGAAATAAAAAAATTATATATCGCCAATCGCTATCGCGCGTACCTTGATTTCTTCGTCTGTTTAGGTATATATATATATATATATATATATTATACACACACTTGTTACTTATAGTCTAAATGATGAAACCTCAAGCAGTTGCAGAAGAAACTTTTGCGGATGGATCATTTATGGAATTAGATGAGGTATTAAAATTAGATTAATTTTATTATTAGAGTTACGTAAGATCCATATAGATGTTAAGCCTAAGCCTAAGCTTATACATTTATATATACGTTTATAGTGATATTGTCATCCCCGGCAGTCCATCTTCATCGGGTAGGTAAATAAATGGGTACCACAATATCGTGGGAAGCTAACAGGGATTCGTATATATAGGGCATTATGCCTTGAGGGGCTGCCCCCCACTCCACGGATGTAGTCATTCTTGAATGGCTCCCCTGACACTCCAGAGCTTTGTAACGGAGATAAGCACCGCACCCGAAGGCGGACACGCCTAATAATAATATCTGTTCGCGGGTTACCTTTACCTTTTCCTTTTTTTATACTATAGAGTATATAATGCTAAATAGCTTCGTTGGTTGGGGTTAGTAAATTTCTTATTTTTTGGCAGTTTTATATTTGAAATTTTTTTATGTGTATATATATATATATATACATAAAAAAATTAAATACATAAAAAAATCTAATTTTTTAAACTTTATATTTATTTCTTTCAGGCCGGTTCGTCTAACGTGCTATTGGATATCGCTGCCAACGAAAAAACCGTTCATGCAGATTTTTTCAATGGTATAATGTACTATTAGTTATAGTCATTGTTATGGAGGAAGCTGGGCTCGCCGTAATATTCCCAGATCTCGCTTTCGAGATATATAAGACAACTTGAAGTAATCAATAATATAAGAAAAGTTGAAGTATATATAATCTCAAAACAGTTATTTTTATGCTGCGATTAATTTTTTATGAGTTTTATGAATTTTTAAATGCTCCTTCCGTGGTGAAATTTTAAAATCAACACGAGTGTAGAATTACAATATAACGTCATAAAGAGTATATAAACTCTTCTTCAAACTGTTAGCTTCACTATTTGAGCCAAAAAATATTTCGTTGTTATTTTTGTTGCAGATTTCGAAGATTTGTGCGATGATGAAAATTTGCAATAATTCCATATCCAGTCTATTTCAATCTGGCCTTTCTTATTCTGCGATCCCCACCGCCTATGCTCTATTCCTAATCCCCCCTGACCCCCTTAATCCGCTCCCGTACCATTAATTGCTCACCATGCACATATTGTTCAGCAGACCATATTGGACACTGCACCGCCTGCGTAGCCGCTCAGCCTCACCCAGCTGGAATTACTGTCGATGGATTAGTGAGACTAAGCGGATTAAAATCGATCTAGCCTCCGGGCCGCCGATTTTGATCGAGTCCGGCCGGCTAGCTCGATTCGCCGATGGCAGTGTGGTTTGTTCGAGCGGCGATTCGGCCATTTTGGCCACCGTTGTGGCCGGCAAGCGGCCTGGGCCGGCCTCCGCAGGGTTCACCCCGCTCACGGTAGACTATCGCCACAAAGCGTCGGCCGCGGGTCGGATTCCGGCCAACTATTTTCGACGCGAACTAGGGCCAAGCGAGGTGGAAATTCTGACCTCTCGAATGATCGACCGTGCCATTCGACCCCTGTTTCCGGCCGGATTTGCCAGCGAAACCCAGGTCACTTGTAATCTGATGGCCGCCGACTCGATAGGCGATCCGGGAATTCTGGCCATAAATGGAGCGGCTGCGGCCTTGGCTGTTTCGGATATTCCTTGGGACGGTCCCCTAGGGGCTGTGAGACTGGGCATGATTGACGAAGAGGTAATCATCAATCCGAGTCGACGACAACTGTCTGAGTCAAGACTTAATCTAGTAATGGCCGGCCGTAGTCGGAAACAAATTTTGATGCTAGAAATGGGGGCGCAAATTTTGCCACTCCATTTGTTGAATAAAGCGATCAAAATGGGTACCAGTGCTTTAGAAGAAATTGTACAGAGTATGGAGGAACTAGCAGCCAGCGTGGGCAAGAGCAAACGAGCCACGGATGTGAGTACTCTTCCTGGGACGGAGCTTATTGCTCGTGCTCGCGAGCTAATGGAGAGCCGTGTACGGCCCATTTTGAGCGATAGTGCTCATGATAAAGTTTCCAGGGATATTGCTCTTGAGGCCGTGCGGAGCGAAACGTTGGAACAGCTACTCAGTGAACAACAGGAGAGCTCAGAAGCGACGGATATTGCTCCTGATACTCGGGCTACTCTTAGGGAAGCCATCAATTTGGCAGTTCGATCGATTTTTCGTGATCTAATCTTTGAGACCAATCATCGCTGCGATGGGCGGAGCTTATCAGAGCTGCGGCCAATCAAATGCGAGGTTTCGCTGCATTCAACTTTGCACGGCTCAGCCTTATTTCAGCGAGGCCAAACTCAGGTTTTGACGACGGTTACGCTCGATTCGGCCGATGCTGCCTTTCGCTCCGACCCCATTGCACTGCTAAGCGGTGCTTTGGCCGAAAAACGATTCATGCTTCACTATGAATTCCCGGCGTTTGCTGTGAATGAGATCTCACAGGAACGCGGCAGAGGCCGAAATCGACGGGAATTGGGGCATGGGGCTTTGGCCGAACGATCGCTGCAGCCCATTTTGCCCCAAAATCACCCGTTCACTACCAGAATAACTGCCGAGGTGCTGGAATCAAACGGGTCTTCGTCTATGGCTAGCGCCTGTGCCGGTAGCTTGGCTCTCATGGACGCTGGGGTACCGGTTCTAGCACCGGTGGCCGGAGTGGCTATCGGTCTGATGACGAAACCGGAACCGGAAAAACCGGCCGAGTATTCGGATTATCGCATTCTAACGGACATTCTGGGGATTGAGGACTATTTTGGGGATATGGACTTCAAAATTGCCGGTACGGCCACCGGTCTAACGGCACTGCAGATGGACTTGAAAATCCCCGGGGTTCCGGTGCAGATTGTTAACGAGTCCCTGGAGGCGGCACTTCATGCTCAAAAGCAAATTTTGCAAATTATGTCCGACTGCATTGACAGGCCTAGAGCTGAGACCAAAGACTGCGGGCCGGTCACCGAGGAACTGATTGTACCGGTGTCGAAACGAAGCCGGTTTCTAGGCATCGGTGGGTATAATCTGAAGCGAGTTCAGTCGCAAACTGGTGTGAGCATTTCGGCCGTGGACGAATCTACTTTTGCCCTCTTTGCTCCCAACAAGGACGCTCTGCACGAAGCTCGAGAGATGATGGAGCAGTTTTTGGTCGATTCACGAGAGCCGGAGTTCGATTTCGGAGCCGTCTATGCCGCCCGAATTGTGGAAATTCGCGACAACGGAGTTATGGTCATTCTGCATCCGGCTATGAACCCCGTTCTGCTGCCGAATTCACAACTTGACACCAGACGAGTGCGACACGCTTCGGCTTTGGGCCTAGAAGTGGGACAGGAGATTTCGGTGAAATATTTTGGCCGAGACCCGGCCACTGGTCAGATTAGACTCAGTCGCCGCGTCCTACAGACGGTCAACCCGGTCGGAGACTTGACTTGGACCAAACGAGAGAAAGCTGCTGCGAAACAGGCAAAAAATAATTCGTCACCGTGGTCTAGCTAAAGTCTGACCAGAAATTGCCGGACCCTGAGAGAAATCCGGTGGCGTGATTTTTGTGACTACTCGCTGTACTCTTGATTGATGCTCGTAATTCGCTCATTTCGTAATGAAATCGCGTGTTTCTTTTTGGCTCAGGGTCCAGCAATTCTGGTCAGACTTCAGTTAATGTTATGGGATGAATTTATGAAGATTTTTTTTGTAGTTAAAACCTTAGTTAGACCGTCTAAACAGGAGCGAAATTCATACTGAAGTTTTACGGACGGGTGACGAATGTTACTTTGTGAATGTTTTGGTCAAATTTCTTTAAAAGACGGGCATTTGCAAAATCCCGAAAGTACATTTTTCGTCGTTTCATGCGTGACGGTGTGATGCAAATGCGATGAAAGGTGCACTAAAAACGCATTCGGATCATAAAATTAATTTGAGATCTGGCTATGTTTTTTCAGCCTTACACCATTGGGTATGCATCTTTTTTACAACTTCCTTATTAACTTGTTTTTTTATTCCTTTAGTGGCGCAAAATGTCACAATTATTTACAAAATTATAACTTTTTTCATTTTCTGCTTTGCGACATGATTGTTTTTGAATTGACGTTAGATTGTGTATTTAATCTTATTGATGACTTTCCCGTGCCGATGTCCAAGGTTTCTTCTAAAATTGAATTTATCAGATATTGGAATTAGATTTAAACTTGTTTGGTTAATAACACGGGGTCAACGTTAGGTAAACATAATGGAATGAAACTTGGTACGCGTCATTATCTAAGTTGAATATAGCTACTTATAAGCCCGGTTCCTATATACTTGTCCTTAAAGACATGAAAACAGGGAAAAGGTTAAATTTCAGTCAAATGCTGTGAAAAATGAACCCCGTCGTTTAGGCTAATTTTTTGCTTACGTTCTAGTCTTGCTTCCAACTTTGCTCAAGCAAAAAATTCTAACATATTGTTAAGCATTTTTCTCAGAACCGCTTCGGGATGAAACGATAGGGACACGGACGAGTATGAACCGGGCTTTAGGGAGCTATTTTAATCGTGTGTTGTGTATTTTGCAAAATAATTGCAAATCTGATGCTCTAAATCCAATTTTGGATAAGACACTCAACTAAAACTATATATATATATATATATATATATATATATATATATATATATATATATATATATATATATATATATATATTTCTTATTATATTCACCTGTGGTGATTTTTGTTTACCTATTATTACACTTGTACATTGTATTTAGCTTTTTCGGATTCAAATCACTGATAATTTGTTATTGTATGTTGTTCAGTTTTGTCATTGTTTATTTGTGGTTGATTGCATCAACAGTTTGGGACTTGATATTTTGTAAACGAGGTTATGACGTTGCGCTAAGTAAGAAGCGATTCTTACTTAAAGCCGTATTATGTACGTTCAGCCGGCAAAATTACAATACCTGCTAAAATCACACCGCCGGTTTTCTCTCAGTGTTAAAAATTTTTTGTTTTTTTGCTTTTTGGAATTTAGAGAATCGTAGATTCTGGACTTAATTGTCATTTTTGATAGATCAATACAATTTTATGATCGTGAAGACGTGAAAAAATTAAACTTGTCGGTTGTACTGAAATTTTAACTTGATATCGACTGTTTTTTGCAATACGACTGTATATTGTCATTGTTGGTTTGATATTGTAATTGTTACTTGTATTAAATTTTCTCATCGGATTTTGTGGTTTATCGAGAGGTGGTTTCAGAACAGCTAAAAAAAGTCCGCCAAATGGCGAGAAAAGAAGATTGCTACATTTGAGGCTTTGTGCCGAATCATATTTTTAGCCGTTCGTCCGTTTACAAGTTGATCTTGTAGACTATTCATGGTGTATTCCGCCATTTTCCTGAATGGACATGCGGCTGTAAGTATGAATCGACCCTAAATGTACATTGTTTTGTACAGATTTTCTGTAATCCCCCCCCCACTCCGGACTTTGGATTTTGGAATTTACTGGTTCGTATTTACATAATTTTTGCACGAATGGATTTCTTTTTTCAACTTGATTTTACTTTAACAAATCGATTTTTTCATCTGAAAATAATGCGGGTGGTATACTGGTGTGTTT
This sequence comes from Trissonchulus sp. WLG1_4, assembly GCA_030248245.1. Lineage (NCBI taxonomy): Eukaryota > Metazoa > Nematoda > Enoplea > Enoplida > Ironidae > Trissonchulus > Trissonchulus sp. WLG1_4. The sequence goes on along the minus strand of JASANF010011654.1, from coordinate 12,316 downwards.
TCCGAATTTCTAAAATTGTATTATTCAAGTCTGAGGTCATGAGGAGTCCAGTGGTGCGAAATTATGCTCATCGGTTCAGTGAATTCCGGACTGGAGGATGAATAATAGAATACTCCAAAATTATTAGATAACCTCAGTTGAGATTGTCTTCGCAGGCGGTTTCTTATGAGTTTAGCTGGGAGCCATATAAATTAATATATCTCTGGATTAGATTAACTTCCTAACTCATAGGATTCATAAACTTTTGCAAGCAAATGCAGATGATACGGAGTATCATTCTACAAAGCTTTATAGTCTCATCAATTTGATGTTGATTTACTGAAGTTAATCTGATCTAGTTAATATAATTTATAAAATGTCCATGAGAAAAATATATTGATTTATTGTAGGTTAGGTAGGTAGGTACTATGCGTGGCGCGGCAGTACGGTTAACGCTGCGGTACCTAAATCGCAATTTTGCGGTATGATGCATACCCACATGCTGATTTGGCTCAATCAACGCACTAAAACGAAACGTTTTAGTCCTGCTGCCACACAATGAAACCTATTAGGGCTGGGCACGGTTACAAAACCACTATCCGTGTAAACGGTTAGTTTCGAAGGCTAGTAACCGCGTGTACACGCTAACTAACGGTTACTGCAATTATCCGCGTGTACACGCTAATTATCTGTGTAACCGTTTACACGCTAATTATCCGTGTAACCGTGTAACCGTTTACACTCTAAGTATCCGTGTAGCCGTTTAGACGGATACTAACCGTGTAAACGGTTACACGGTTACAAACCGGTTACACGGTTACTAAACGTCAAGAAGCAGAGGGGGAGGAATGACCAAGGGAAGATGCGAACTACCCATCTCTAGATCTGCAGACCAGCAAGCTACCATATGAGCTACTAGGACAATGCTGAGCTGTCAGTATTAAATGCCTTTGTTTATATATCCTGAAGAATATAGCTTGCACACAAATGCGTATATGAAATAACACACAGGTAAATCGCTTGCGCACGATTGAAGGCTAATTTGCATAAATCCAGCAGCCAAGCGAACATTTTTCTTAACGGGTACACGAAGTCGGAAAACGGATAGTGTAACCGGTTACACTATCCGTTTAGAGTAACCGGTTACACTGTCCGTTTAGAGTAACCGGTTACACTCTTCGTTTCAAGCAAACGGTTACAGTATCCGCGGTTACTGTGTCTTAACGTGTACACGCTGTAAACGCTAAATAACCGCGGATAGTGACCCCTAACCGTGTACAAGCTAAGCTTAGCGTGTACACGGTTACACGCGTGTACACGGTTCGTACCGTGTAACCGTGCCCAGCCCTAAAACCTATGCTTGATTAAGCAATGTAAAAACTTTATTTTTTTCATCAATTCTTTTTAAAATTTTCATGAATGAATAATTTTAATCAACTTTTTTAATTAAAAATGGTCACATTTCCTGGGACAGTAACTGAGAGTTTGAGTTCGGAGAATTAGTACTGTCGGTAATTTAGGTTAATAATTTAAGTTAATTACCATGACCTGTAATTTAGGTTCCCTACTTGTACCATTGAATCGTTTTTCGCACCAAAAGTTGTAATCATCGCTTTGGTCGTATCCCACGTACGCATTAGGCTTAAAAAAGTATACTTAAACTTAAACTTAAATTAAAAAAGTATGCCCCTAAACTTAAACTTAAACTTAAACTTATTCCAAATTGACGTGTGAACTTAAACTTAAACTTAAATAAAAATTCAAGGTGTCAACTTAAACTTAAACTTAAACGTTTTTGAAAATTAGAACTTAAACTTAAATTATACTTAAATGTCAATTTTTGAGCCTTTTCTTTTGCTGCAATTTTTCGCTAAACTTAAATTATACTTAAATGTCAATGATTGGTTTTTCATTTAGGCTCGTTTTTTTGGCTTATTGTCTTGTCTGGCATATCTTCTCGAGCAGAATTTTTGTGCGAGACCTCGGTTCTGTTTCCAAAAAACTCGCAGGCCGACTTATTGTGAGAATTGTCATTGCTAAATCAGTAATTCGTGATGACTACACATATAACTTCATTATAATAACTTCATAATATGCATGACCTGATTTTGCAGCCAAATTTGTCACTATTGTGCATCTCTGAGTTCAAGAGAAAACCAAGGGCGGAATGGGGGAATTACCCCACAAAATTTTTTCCCAGTGATTTTTTACACGAGGGTCACCTCTTTGGTTTTTATGGTCCGGCCGGAAAAATTTTCTGATGCGTCTCCAATTGACCAAAATTGGCCTAAAAATTGAAAAATTTTCGACATATTTTTCTGGGGGCTGCTGCCCCCAGACCCTTGCAACTATATGTGGGTTACTATTGCTTGTTATTATTTTTCATCAAAGCCTATGCATGTATACACAAGTACTACACGAGTATATTATGCTACATGTACTTGTGTAATATATACAGTGTCTGATGTGACGTCAAGAGAGTACCCGGGGGGGAGGGTTCAGGGTGTCTAAACTCCCCCTCTTTTGGCCAACTCATAAAAAAATTTGAACAAGGGTCCCCCTTTTGGTTTTTATGGTCAGACCGAAAAGTTTTTCTGATGCGTCTCGAATCGAGCAAATTTGTCCTAAAAGTAAAAAATTAATCCAATTTTTTTCTGGGGGCTGCCGCCCCCAGACCCTGCAACTCAGTAGTTTATTCTGTTTCTTGTTATGATCTTTTGTTATCAAAACCTGTGTATGTGTGATTTGAGCATATTGACTAATCCCACTGCACAGGATTAAGGTTTAAAGTTTAACGATGTTGAAAAAATTCAACGTTTTGGTTTAAGGTTTGAGAATTGTAGACAACGCTTATCCATTCAGTCAATCAGTTACGAGCTTTAGGCGAAGCTGCTGCATCCAGCCAATGAATATACAACATTCAAATATCGTTTAACCTTAAATTGCCATAGTGAATGAAACGTTAAACCTTGAGGGTGAGCATGGAGCAGGCAGGCAGACAAGGCAGACAAAAGAAACAGACTGATTATCCATGAACAGTGCGCGTTTATATAGCGCAAAAGAATATGCAAATTAGATGTACTGTAATATGCAAATGAGCTCAGCGTGCATAAAAGTTGTACTGCATGACTCATCAGGAAGTGCAGTTTTATATACAAACTAGGTCCAACTTTTCTGCAGTGTACGTATACACTTTACAGGTGCCTACGATTAAATCGTTGCCAAACTAGTTTTGGAATTTGGATCATAAGAACCGTATTTAAACCTTTTTCTTTCACAAAAGAAAGAAAATAAATCAACCAAAGAAAACCGATTTCATTACTTCAATTTTGAAAAACAGCCTGTGAAACAACGGACAAGTACAGTGTCGTAGTAATATTGAAACATGTAATAGTAACAAAAAAGGAAAAAACTTTTTTGAATACTTAAATTACTAAAATTTCAAATACTTAAACTTAAACTTAAATTAAAATTAAGGCAGCAACTTAAACTTAAACTTAATTGTTTTCCAAAATGAGAACTTAAACTTAAACTTAAACTTAATTAAAATCGAGAGACAAACTTAAACTTAAACTTAAATTAATGAGGGCATACTTTTCAAGCCTAGTACGCATGCATTAGCAGGATTGCGAGTGTGGTCGTTCCTAGCATTGTGTGGGCAATCAACATCAAGCCGATAATGGCCGGGTGCATTACAATTGAAACAGACAGGCCGACCTGTTTCTATCCATTGGTACCCGGTTTTGGGTGGATTTAAACCACTATTCTCGAACCGCGATACTGCAGACCGTTGACTGGACATAATTTGAGACTTAAGTTGCTTAATAGAGTCCTCAAACAACTTTGTGATCTGGTTTTCTAACCGTTTTAGATAGTTTTGACCAACCAACCTGAACACCTTATGGGCGTCAAAAAAAATAGTTTTGACTCACATAGTTAGTTTGAGGCTGTACACCGTCACGCGACAGGGAAGTAGCAGCCGCCATGGATGCGAAATGCTGTCGGCGATTTGCCGGGTATTGGTTTCTCTAAGGCGGTTGACTATTTCTATCAAAACTATGCCGCCCACCTACCTACACCGTACCGTTATTTTAATAAATAATATTAATATTAAAAGTCGTTATTAAAAGTACTTTTAATATTAATTATTTTATTAATATTAATATTAAAAAAATTGAGCCGCTCTATTTATATTATTATTTAATTAAAAATAAATTAGGGCGGCTATTTACCTATATTAATATTAAAATTAAAAATAAATTTAATTTAATTTATATTAATATTAAAAGTTTTTGGCACAATTAATATTAAAAATAGCTGTTATTTTTAATGGTATTTTTAATAGTGCTTGAATTTACAGTCGTTTAGGCTGTCATTTTGTCAATAACATGCAATCTTACTTGTATGCTCACTGGAAAGTGTGTGTTTTCTATGTTTTATTGACCCTTAGCCTGAAAATGAAATTTATATTAATATTAATATTAAAATTAATATTAAAAAGATTTTAAGCTTCTATGTATTTATATTGATATTAAAAATATAATTAGAAACACTATTTATATTAATATTAATATTAAAAAAAATTGACTGGCTATTTATATTAATATTAAAATTAAAATAAAATCACGCTTCTATTAATATTAATATTTATATTAAAAACTTTTGGGGTCTTCTATTTATATTAATATTAATATTAAAAGTCCAGAGCACTATTAAAATAACGGTACTACACCGTTTCTATCGTACGTACGGTTAAGCCATGGTGCATTATTGTGCATGAGATGCTCTCTTGCCTCGTGACGTCGAGCAGCTATGACGGCCTGCTGAAATGATTCTGGTTCTGACACAGAAGTGACGCACTTAAATAACCGTAGAAGCAAACCATGCAGAAAATGTTTGCGCATTAGTGTTTCCTCTGCTTCTGCGGTCATTCCAGGAATTGCGTCTCCTACTAGTTTTTGAATGTCAAAAGCATAGTCACTAACTGGCTCATTTTCCTTTTGACGTCGGTTCATTATAGCCAGGTTCTACAAATATTGCGTAGAAAAGTGCTGCGTAGACTGCGTAAGAGTTTCCACCAAGAGCCGGTAATGGGCTTTCATAGCCTGGGGTAAAGTCCCATTTCAACGGCACCCTTCAAATAGGCCGGTAGAATAGCACACTTACGCTCATTAGAAGTAACCCTATTTGCTATTATCAAGCTATTATGTAACGCTGAAAACTTTTTCCACGAATCAAACCCATCTCCCGGTCGACCATAAAAAGATCCTGACGGTATAGCAAACCCCGATTCTCTTTCCCTTACGTTTGCGTTATTTCAACATACGACCCGGTTACAAACAAATAAGAACAAACAAACAACTAACAACACAAAATCTGACAATTGTCCTATAGGTTAGCCAATAGGTACCAGATTGTTTCCTGTGTGGTGGAAAGTAAATAAATTGGACAAAGACCGTGCAGCTGGTGACGTTGATCGACCCGCGTTACAGGTGATGTCGCAGGTCCAAGATGCTCCGACTGGTCGTATCCTACCCACTGCGCCAGATGCAGCACCGCTCATTCAGGATCAGGGCACTACTCGCTCACTCCAACCAGTCATTCCCAAAAGCGTCTGCCGGCAGGTGCTGACCATCAAAAGGTTGACACCACTCGTTAAATTAATAGTTTATTTAATATAACAATTAGTCGATACGGGTACAAAATCGCTGCACAATCCGCCACGCCTATCCACACATCACATCGACCTAAATCAAATGGGTTAAAACCCAGATTAATTAATTACGACATAAGCAAACTAATCACTGCAATGCTTTAAATCTAACTACTGACTTTTTGAATGGACTGAAAAAATATATCTCAGCTGTTTTACGTAACCGATTCTCGAAAATCAACTTTAGGCGTACTGATTTGATACAGAACTAAGTATTTTACGGCAAAATAGACCTTGAATGGCTTGAAATTTAACAACTAAAAACAATCAAACAATCAACTAAACTAAATTTAAACTAAACTAAATTGTAATTGACTAAATTTGAATTCCAACTTTGTACTCCAACTACCATTGTTTATAATGGTGTCCCGTGTCCTTTAATGCTAAATCTAGTGTCAGTTGTTCATGCTTTAGCGGGGGCTCTATTTGAGTAGAAAAAAGGTAACGAACGCGTGTAAGCGAAATCGAAATAGCACTTTTTTTGCTATAGCGCTTTTTTTATGCGCTATATGCGCTATAAGCGCTATGGAATTTGCTATATGCGCTATTTGCGCTATAGCGCTTTTTGGGGGTGCTATATGCGCTATTTGCGCTATATGCGCTATCGGAGGTGCTATATGCGCTATTTGCGCTATAGCGCTTTTTGGGGGTGCTATATGCGCTATTTGCGCTATATGCGCTATCGAGGGTGCTATATGCGCTATATGCGCTATAGCGCTTTTTGGGGGTGCTATATGCGCTATTTGCGCTATATGCGCTATCGAGGGTGCTATATGCGCTATTTGCGCTATAGCGCTTTTTGGGGGTGCTATATGCGCTATTTGCGCTATATGCGCTATCGAGGGTGCTATATGCGCTATATGCGCTATAGCGCTTTTTGGGAGTGCTATATGCGCTATTTGCGCTATATGCGCTATCGAAGGTGCTATATGCGCTACTTGCACTATAGCGCTTTTTGGGAGTGCTATATGCGTTATTTGAGCTATAAGCGCTATCGAAGGTGCTATATGTGCTATTTTTTTGGATATGGATGAAACTTCTACAGCAAAATGGCCAGGGGGGATTTGAACCACCCATTGCTAGATTTCTAGCTTAACACCCTACCAACTGAGCTACGCTGGCCTATTGGTGTTTGTGTTAATTTCCCTTTAAATAGTGATGCTGATTTTGGATAGCGCTTATAGCACCTGATGGTGCTATTTGCGCTATTTAGGCGCTATTTTCTGTGATTGGCTAACTTATTGCAAATTTTTGTACTTTTTACTACGTATACGATGCTTCAATAAAAAAAAATATTTTTAAAATTATTTCCAATTTTTTGTTTGTGCTCTAGTCGACGATATAAAAAAATAGCGCATATAGCAAAACGATAGCGCATCAAAGTGCTATAAGCGCTATTTTTTTCATAGGCTTAAAAACATAGCGAGTATAGCACATGATGGTGCTATTTGCGCTATTTAGGCGCTATTTTGTGCTATTGGCTAATTCATTGCAAATTTTTGTACTTTTTACTACGTATACGATGCTTCAATAAAAAAAATATTTTTAAAATTATTTCCAATTTTTTGTTTGTGCTCTAGTCGACGATATAAAAAAATAGCGCATATAGCAAAACGATAGCGCATCAAAGTGCTATAAGCGCTATTTTTTTCATAGGCTTGAAAAATAGATGGTGCTTTTTTTGCACTATTTAGGCGCTTGGGCGCTGCTTGGACTTTTATTATTACTGGATTATCATTACTGGATTATTATTATATGATAATTATTTACTGCCTTGAACTATTTCTCGTTCTTTTCCTGCTTAGCAAGTAAGTTATATATTTTTTTGTTTATTTTGCTTTAATGATTTGCTTTTAGTATTAATATTTATATACTAGTATAGTAGTAGTAATAGTTTTTTAATATTAATATGCTGGAGAATACTTTATTTGCTTAACGTTACGAGTACTTGGTATTTCTAAAATTTATAATTTGGAACCAGTGAATATTTCTTGAGTAATAAGTCATGTTGGGTGATTGCCTAGGGCTTGGTGATTTCCGTAGGCTTAAAAAATAGCGTTTATAGCAGTTGAGGGTGATATTTGCGCTATACTGTGCTATTGGGAAGTTTATTGAAAATATTTGTACTTCTTCTTTACCTAGGCCTACGGTTAGCTATGGCCTGGGCTTAGGCTTAGGCTTAGGCTTAGGCTTAGACTTAGGCTTAGGCTTAGGGGTTCGGCTGCACCACCGTCATATCCAGAAGATGAGAAAAAATTCGAAGGTACCACCGATGGTATCGATGCTGGAACCGATAAAGCCCAATTAGTGAATCCAGTTTATCCACACCCCCCATGGAAGAGTTATAGATAGCCACACTGGCAGGTCTGCGCGCAGATTTCCTCCTTGTTCTTGCGATCCCATCGTTTGCAAGAGTCATTCGGCTCTGCACCCACAAAATTAGAAAGTCATGGTGGACACCCGGTTGTCACCCATCGTGTGACTTAAACTCTTCATTTGACGTAACAACAGATACAGTCCACCACGCCCTTGCTCTTTTAGAATCTGCTTTTTACTCTTCAGCACTTTCTGAGCTCCTCCTATCCGATTGGTTCTCACAGGTGCCCCAATCTCCCCCACAGTTCCCATACAGATTACATACACTTATATAACGTTATGCCATTTCTGGAGTTATCTACGGTCCGCCAATTAGGAGCTCGACCGGTGCGGTTATTTTGGTCTCTCTGGTTCTTCTTCCACTTTCGACCTTAGAGTCTTCAGTTGTTTACCTCAGACTCTAGTCCATAAGTAGGATCTTCGTCGCTGGCAGATTCCGCGTCATCAGACCCGGAAGGAACATCTGCGATTGGCTCGACGTGCTTTTTCTTTGACGGCATTTATGGCCTGAAAAAGGAACATAATAACATAATAAATAACAACATTATTCTGTTTAATAATATTCTGTCTACTGCATGGTGTCCTCAATTGAGGACAGAACAAAAAACGCCTGGTGCGGAATCAATAAAGAAAAAAATTATTCTAAAACCTGATTAGCATGTAAGTAAATAGTTGATAATTAATCAAAAAAATTCATACCTTGGGTAAAGCAGCCCTTTACCACCGACTACACCGGACCAAAAATGCCCCAAACCGTCCTGTACGCAATCTGTCAAATTACGCGCGCATAAAAGCCTACCAGTAGCTAAGTACGCAAAATAGATTGGCCGTTATTGGCTGAAAAATAGATGCGTCCTCACTTGATAACTTCATGCAGAAACTAGACAATTTGCTTAAATACTCGCCAGCATACACAGCAGTTAATTTAGCGTCCTCATATGAGGACATCATGCACCCGACGGTAGCACTAAGAAGTAGGGCAAAAAAGTTAAACTTTAAATTTTAACTGAAATTAAAAAAGTTAGGGGTCTTACTTTAACTTTAACTTTAACTCCAAAAAAAGTAAGACGTCTTAATTTAACTGTAACTTTACCTTAAATTAAACCAATCTTAATTTAACTTTAAATTAAAGTTATTTTAAAAAAGTTATATAAAAGTCATTGATTTTTGGCTTACTTTAACTTTAACTTAAATTGATGCCTGAGCTTTACTTTTTAACTGTAACTTTTACTTAAATTGAAGCAATCGCCTTTACTTTAACTTTAACTTTAACTTAAATGACAATTGGTTTCACTTTTTTGCCCTGCTATAAAGGCAGGTAGGTCAATTCTTATCAAACGGAAAGACGGAAGTTAGGAAAGTCATCAACTGTAACTGCATAGACTGCAAAAGCTGAGAACCGGTGGGGTGTTCGAACCCACATACCTCTGACTTGTGATCATATGCTCAGCAACTGCTTGACGCACTACCACCTGAGCCATCCGGCCTTGATGTGCAATTTATGTAAATTTGCCCAAGATCTTGGATAGACAGATGCAAAATCAACCCTGCAAATACCCCAAGGCTGTCCCTTTACTGGGTACTTTGTTAGCTGTTTTGCTTCTACCAAATTGCGATGAAACACCGTTTAACTTAAAGTTACCTGTTTCATAATGCAGACCATAAACAGTACATAGATACTTTGTGTTTAAAGGAATACATATAATCCAAGTTTGCAGAAAGTTTGCTGTGGCTCGTTAGTCTAGTGGTATGATTCTCGCTTAGGGTGCGAGATGTCCTAGTTAGACACCCAAACGAGTCCAATGTTTTTTAATTTTTTCGAAAAATAATTTAACATGAACTAGAGTCAAAAACAAATCAGAGTCTTAAATATTTTTACTTCTACTCATACACATACACAATGTGTGCTTGCTGGCCAAAATAGCGAAAATAAAATCGCTAATAATGTTTTAACTATAACTCAGCAACCAACTTTGGAGCAACTCAGCAGTAAATGTGTGCGGAAATTGGAGTTGAAAATCTTTTTATTCGCAAATAATGGCCGCGTTTTATATTTCCTCTGGAATATTGACACTCAGGCGTCGCGATATAACCAATTCAAACTCAGCAGAAGAGCTTGTCAATTCTAATTCCGCACACATTTACTGCTCAGTTTCTCCAAAGCCTTAATGGTAAACGGGGTCTTAAATTCAAGAACTACGTGCTGTAAATTTGTTACTTATGTTTTTTACAATACAAACTCGCTTTGGAAACGACAAAAAAAATGGGCCATAGGACGGTTTGTCAACTAAATATCCACTTTCAATAAAAAAGGAATATCGGTCAATGTTCAACATTCTGAAAAACAGTTTAAACAATCATTGCCTAAAGAAATTTCAAAAATACTTTCACGTTTCTTGGAAGCAAAGATTACACTTTTTTGCACAAATGCTTAATAAAAATAATAATATGTGCTCGTCAGGAATCGAACCCGGGACCTCTCGCACCTGAAGCGAGAATCATACCACTAAACTAACGAGCCACAACATCTTTTGTGAGAAACCAAGATAATATGCACTAGTAATACACAAGATTTATGTATACCGTAACCGTTCATGCATTATGGGTTCATGCATTAGGTAGTACCATAGTGTAGACAAATAATTCTGTTTAATCGAACTTCTAAATGTAGAAGAAGCAACAAGCTCTTCTGCTGAGTGAGAAGCTGTTATTGTGAGGATGAGTGTCAATATTCCAGAGGAAATATAAAACGCGGCCATTATTTGTGAATAAAATGATTGTTCAACTCCAATTTCCGAACACATTTATTGCTGAGTAGCTCCAAAGCTTTACTGGTAATTTATAAAAAATTTAAAACTGATTGATTGAACATTCTAAACAGCATAACTGATTATTAAAAAATTAAACATTTAATTCGAAAATGCATATGTGATTATTAAAAAATTAAGCCTTACCGAGTTTTTGATCTAGGGTCACTAGGTTCAGAGTTCCGAGTGTTAGCAGATACGCCACAATGCCATAACAACGGACTGTATAACTGTGATTAATGTACGTTTTGATGCCTAGCTAAATAACCAATAAAAAATATATTAATATCTTTAGCAAAATATGAATGTTGTGAGGCAAGGGTTGTATTACTGGAGCCATAAATCAATATTGAAGCTCAGACATCTCAATTTTACCTGTAATTTTCAACTGGCGCACTGCACACCTTGCTAGGTGTCGTGAGTTGGATAGTCTTCGGCGATTTTGTAACTGTCAGTCCGATTAGCTCAGGTGGTAGAGCAACGGACTGGGAGACGAAGGAAGAGCGACTCCGAAACAGAAAGGAAAACGAAACGAAAGGATTGGGCCATAACTTTTTTCAGCTAAATAATTTGGACATGTGTCAAGAAGCAAAGTTACTCAGAATGATGTGGGCTTTTATTTGATACCAATATCAAGATATTTGGAAAATTGCCAAAATTTATAGTTTTTACTGGGAAACTGTCGAATGGGTGAACATAGAGCAAAAATTTATTAAAAAGTCATCAATTCACATCATTAGACACAAAATAGCAGTCGAAAAATGTTTGAAACGGCAATACTAATTTTTACGTCCATTTTTTCCCGCAAACCGGCTTCTACCAAGAACTGTGTTTTTCGATTTGGTAGATTTTCAACATTATCTAAAAAACTGTGTAACATTGCTTAGCTACCTAAAGCGTTTTTTACTTGTATTTACCGTCCCCAACATTCTGCAAAGTTTCAGCGCAATCGGACAACGCTACGCAAAGTTTCTGGCTCAAAAAATTATACTGAGCACTGCTCACGGTAATTTTCGGCATTCGCTATCTTCTACCGATTTGGCTAAAATTGAGCATGAAGATGGCCTATCATTATGCGCAGTTGAACATTTTTTATTTTTTTAAACTAATGTTCGATGATGATGATGGGGAAGTGACGCCTGCTGAGCCGATATGGCTTTCCAGACGCGTTGTGGCGTTGAGCGATGATTGGGAGATGATGGTCTTCCTGGCTGGTCAGGTGTGGATGATTTAAGGGGTGCTTGCCGGGGATCCGGGAGTTGCCTCCAAAAGTAGACAAAACGTTCGCTAAAACTAAAATATTACTAAATAAGTAAATAGTATAGTAGTATGGTATGGTACCCTTGTTTAAAAAGTTTAAATCACGTTATACATGTCACTTGACTGCCTGAGCACTGCGCGTGAGTGAATTTTCGGCAAGCGATAACTAATGGCATGTTTG
>JASANF010011653.1:0-33352 GCA_030248245.1 Trissonchulus sp. WLG1_4 | reverse complement strand
GAATTTTTTGGTATGTCGATATAAAGATTTTTCCCATTGAAAAATAGGTTAAAATTTCATATTGAACAAAATTTGACGTTATATACATCAAATGAAAGCTAATTTAATTTGGAACAATTTTCTTTCGAGTTGAACGAAAATTTACGTAAAAAATTTAGTCCCAAAGTCGGTCATTCAAAGCGCCACCTTAACTACCGTCAACTTAATGGGTATTGGTTATGCGATGGCTAGTGTTCGTGACCGGCCGGCCGGCCAGCCCAACTTCTTCGCCGGCCACACTCTCAAGCGGAATCCCCGTTTTGCATATTTCCCAAAACCCCAACCCTTCCCCCTGTGCCCGTACGAGAGCGCCTGATTCAGTTAATCGTCAATTGTATAAGCCATAGGTCCCCCCTGAAGTGTACCTAGTACGAATATAATACAGAAGGAATTAGTAATAAGTGCGAACTGCGAAGAATACGTAATAATGTCCTTAACCAGTATCCGCCCTTTTCCATTTTGCTCCTTGTGAATAATTGTAGCAGATTGTCATAATAATTGCCCGTATATTCGTAATAATTGTTCGTACATGATTATGTCCGTATTGTCTGAGGGTCATTATTCGTTAGTAATTAACTAGATTTAAGCAGTGATTTGTAAGCCCCCCTGAGAGTATGGAAGCTAGCCGGATAGTTGTCTGTAAACAATATTTGGGCTAAGCCAAAATATTAGCCCAGATATTGGCGAGCTAGCTGGAAGTCGAAAAGCAGTAATTAGCGAAGTTTGTTGGTTAATAATTAACGGTTTGGTTTTATGGAACGTGAAATATACAGAATTGTTAAGCATACAGTAGAGAGTAATCGTGGGAAGTCGTTTGGAATTACGTAGAAGAAGTTATTCGAAGTTAGATTGCGAAGTTTAGTCAAATCAAGCAGAATCGTAGGCATAAATAGTGCAGTTTTAGACCCTATTTTTGTAACGTTATTATTCAGTAGTTAGTAATCATAATATGCTCGTATTTGGTATCATTTTGTTGCTTAATTGATAATATGTACGATGGACATTTTTTGGACTCATTCGGTATTCGTAATATGTTTTTTGGCAGCAGCAGAAAGCCCTAAGTTTCACCCTTATTTCGCTGAAGGATTACGGTAGTTTTGAGAATGCGCAGTTTTGACTGGGTCTGCAGCCCAGAAGGAGGTCCAATACTTAAGTGTTGTCACATAATAATTGCATCTTAAGTTTATACGTGATGTTTAGTAGTTAATTAATTTTAGTACATAATTGGTTAAGTTCACGTTATTATAAGTTCGGTTTTTTACTATTTCCCAATTTCGCACCTTTCGCTTCTCTCTTTTTCTCCTTTTCGTTTCGTAATATTTTGATAATAATGTTTTTCTGAGCTGGTATCTATTTTTTCTGGTCGGCCCAAGAAAAGTTAGGAAGATTGATGATACCGACCAGGAATCATGAGCCCTAAAAAGGGCTTATTCTCGCCCTTCCCCAAATATTTGCTAGGAAGATTGATGATACTTGGGCCGACCAGGAATCAAGAGCCCTCAAAAAGGGCTTATTCTCGCCCTTCCCCAAATATTTGCTGAGCTGCGAGGGCCAGAAGCCCTCGACGCCCCAAACTTAAGCTGCTCAAGTTGATTAATAGGTAGGCGGGCCTTAGCGAGCCTTAATCTGATTGGTCTCTTAGTTAGCTAGGTCTTTACCCATTGGCTAGGATCGGGATCGGTAGATCCCGACAAAGAAATAGAAGAAAACACCGAAAAACTGGTATTAGCTAAGTCAGTCGGGTAACCAATTTTAGCCGCAGTCAGTCGGCCGTGAAAATTCAGCTCTCTTGTGCTCCCTTGCGATATTGCACCGTTATTGCTCCTGCTCTGTATATACGCTGTATAGGCGTCCAATAAATTTAATAACCCGAATTTCCGACTCCGAATTTATTCTTGAACTGTGAGCGAGACCAGCCCAAGTGGCCCGTTTGGAACTGTTTATAACTTTGCCGCGCAGTAGCGGTTTTTCTTTTTAGAGGCCAGTGGGCCGCCTATATCACTATTTATGCGTCCCCGCGCTATTCCGCGCCCCCCGGCTCTCGCTGATTCCCCTCGACCGTGCGTATCCACGCCCGGTTTTCTCGCCCGGCCCGAGCCCGCCTTCAGGTCCGTCTTCCCCCTCTCGCGCTGCCCGGCGCCTGTATCCCTGTGGCTCCCCCTGTCTCGCGTCCGCCGCTCCCCGTGCTCCCGGTCCGTGTCGTGCCCGTCCGTGCCCGCTCGCTGTGGTCGCCGCTACCGCAGCCCTTCAGCCGTCTCCTGCCGTCCGTGGTCGCTGCCAGTGCCGCTGCCACCAGGTCGTGTCTCGCCAGTCCGCTGATCCCGTTCCTGCCAGACCGCCTCCAGGTCCCCCAGTGCCCCAGTGCCTTCCGCTGTCCGGCTGTCCGTGCCTTTCCGTCCAGCCCGTCCAGGATCCAACCAATGTTAGTTGTGTTGTAGAAGTTGCTAGGTAGATAGCCGAGGCTGACCCTTAGGTTAGAATATGTAGTTAAGTAGACCATTGAGTTGACCAATAGACCAGTCGTTGCAGGTTTATGTAGTTCTAGCCTAGAAGGGTCAGGCTAGAAGAGTGCCGATTCCAGTTTAGGGATTTCAGGAAGTGTGCCTTGTAATTGTGTCGTGTTGTGTCCTTAGCGGTTGAACCCAAATCGAAGACTATTACGCGCGTTATTTAGGAGTGTAGATCTAGCTACGATTGACTGTTAGGGTATTTCTGCTATTTCTTTCAGGATTACGTAAAGTCACACGAATTATACACAGTTTTTAGTACTAAGTTTTGAGTCTTAGTCAAAAAATCAAAGGAAAGTTTTGATCGTTGAAATAGCATTTGGGGAGTTGATCCGTAGTTGTCCCCCGACACCAGAAAAAGCAGGCGTCAGGGTTGAGCTAGGCCTGTGAAATAAGGTATAAGTTCCTAGTTATCCCCGGCTTTTGGTGTCCCCCCGAATCACGACGGGCAGTGCAAGAAAAGTCAGTTAACCGTTCACCAAATCAGGTTTTAGTAGCACCCACCGTGTACCTACTATTTTTTGTTTCACTAAAAATACCAGTTCATCGCGTTGGCAATACTGGCGCCGCTAACTAGGTAACATATTTGTCACTCGGTTTTTGTTCCTTCTAGAGAAGGAACTATTGTTTTGAAACTAACTGTTCGCAGCGTTAAACGCTGCTGAGCAGGCTGCATAGCCTGTATGTTTTGTGTGTGTTTTCAGCCTGGGAGTTGGCTGCTGATTTTTGTCTGCGTATATCCATGAAAATCAATAATCGATGCAGAGTGTTTTGGTGTAACTTTTTCAGCCTCGGCACCGTAATGTTTCACCAGGACTATATAAGAGACCCTGGATAACACTGTTTATCGCTTCTTGGAGCTGATGTGCTCAGCTCAGATCAAAGCGTAATTGGGGCCGAATGGCTCGCTGCAGCGGGATCCTTAACATCCTGCAGCACTTTTTTGTAAATGTATATACGTAGTTAGGATAGTTTAAGAAAGTAGGTGGTACATAGTTTAGGATACGCAGTGCAATTTAGAATAAGCTAGGTAATAGGGTAAGTACCTAAGTTACGCAGTGTAGCCGTAGCGTACAGTAGATACAATTCAATTAAACTTGAAAGGTAGACACCGGGGAAGGAACATTGCCCCTTTTGGGGCCTACTTGTTATGGTAAATCTGAAACTGTACCCTTATCTTTTGCCTAAATGCTGATTCAAAATATACCATGTCGAAAAAACATTTATTACATAAAGATCAGTGAAGCATGACTTAAGCATTACACAAAAAATAACATTCACTGAGGTGGGTTTATGTTGTAATTTGTTATTAAACTTCTTCCAATGGTGAATGACTTGGATACTAATAGTGTGTTTCCAATTTTTTCATGCTAACAAGAAAAATAAAAAGTGCAAAAAATTCAAAAATATACCTTTAAATAAGTCTGAGTATGTAATGCACAAAATTAGCTCAATTGTTCATGAAAAGATAAACAAAAAGCGTACAAATTAAAAAATAAAAAATACAAAAACGCAAAAATTACACATTTATACATAATATCGCGTGTAATAAATTAGGTCGAGTATCACCCGTTGAATGTTTTTGGCTAACGCTGCTGACGAACTTTCCAGCGGAGTGTGAAATATGCAAGCAGTCGAAAACTGAAGAAAAACGCCCATAAAGCCAAAAGATCGATCCACCAGACAGCATCGTCAACGTCCAGAAGCTCGAGAATCTTCTCTGGATTTCTGTAAATTGTAAACTCGCAACTGTAGAATGCTTTTTAAGTCAACAAATTCAAATTTATTTATATTAAGTGACAGTGTTGCCAGTTTAGTGCATTATTTCGCTCATCGAAGTTGACCTATAAGCTCATTTAAATTTTATAAGTTGACCAGAACTTCGTAATTTGTAACGGCTGAACAGATATACCTACGGCTGTAAGTATAAATCGACCCTCATTGTCACAAGACCAAAACAACAAATGAAAATTGAAGAATTGATAATGTTTTTTAATCAAAATTTTGATCTGTAAGCTTGTCAATATATTCCTAAAAGTAGTGACAAATTTTGTGATGGTTTTACAACGTACATAGAAATAATTTAATACCTAATCACTTATTAACTTTTTAGGTAGAACTTTATGATCACCACCTAGGTGTCTGGCATCAGCGATTACGCATGAAATTTACTGAAGTGTTTTACATGATGAGTCCTCAAGTGTCTGGTTTCACTTGTTGTCGTTTTGAACAATAAGTGAGATTACTTAGACGGTCACAATCCCTTGGGTTATGACGAGGACACTTGAGGGAGTGTTGTGACAAGTGTGAGGGACACTGGAGACCTCACACTTCTTCTATAACAGTGAAACACTGTTAGCTATGTAGTATGTACACTTGACAATGAAAGGACTCACCCGTAAGCTAAGCACACAGTGGCATTAGCATCTGCGCAATCCAGGTTTTGTCTGTCAAAGCCGTAAATAGCCTGGAGTGTTCCCTCAAAAGCATATCGGACATATGACAAATATGACAGCCATTGAAAATACCACGGGATGGAACCCAAGCGCAAAAAGAAACCACTAAAGAGAAGTATAGGTATGGCGGTGACCGGACCGAGATATATTGCTTCCTGAAGAAATAATATTAATTTTGATGAATTTTTATTTCAATTTAACAAAATAAGGGGAAATATCAATCCTTGTTTATAACATATTTTTACTATTATTCCTTGGCTTTTTCTGAATATTACGAACATTATTTACATACTTTGAATCATATGTTAGATAAATAAAAATGTTATAAATTTAACTATAATGCACCTATCAACCAACTCATACTGAATGTTGTAATTCGTGAATAATAAGTAGTAATGATTAAAATCAGTTTGCGGATTGGCAGAGAGACACTTAGCAAAACTTAATGCAATCTTGGGTGGATTTCACAAAGGTGGTTTTACTAAACCATGGTTTTACGTACGTTTTTATATGATTTGCACATAATTTCATTACGAAATATCTCTTGATTCGTTACGAATTTCGTGGATTTTCCTAAACCATGGTTTTAGCTCAGCTGAAATTTCAGCAAAACAGAGACCTGCTGCGTAGCAGGTTTCAAATTTCAACTGCGCTAAAACCATGGTTTAGGAAAATCCACGAAATTCGTAACGAATCAGGAGATATTTCGTAATGAAATTATGTGCAAATCATATAAAAACGTACGTAAAACCATGGTTTAGTAAAACCACCTTTGTGAAATCCACCCTTTAAGTTTTCAGCCAACTAGCATTCTATCAATTCTGCTTATTTTACCTCAAGTGAAGTGGCTGCCCCAATAAAAAGCCCCAATGATTGGGCGACGAGAGATATTTGTATGGCAACCGTTAGGTAGAGAATAAAGCGAATGGTTTCGGCTGGCTGTGCTGTCATCCAGTAAATTATGGTGGCGTAAAGCGTTGGAAATAGAACCTGCAACAAAACAATTAGAAACAAAAAGTGACATTTATACATTAACGTCTTTTGAAAGTATCGGGTTGTTTCAATTATAAAATAATTTTTAACTTTTATCTTAATGGTACAATATGTGATTGTCCAAGTTTCAATTTCAGCTGTTAGAAATCTACAGCAGTGAATAACAAAGAGTTCCCTTTCATCGGCGCACTAACGACGAGTTTCATGATCAACATGCGGATACCTAATATCTCATTCTTCTTTGATCATTGAGATGATGGTCAAGATTCTCTGATTATTGTGCTTCAATCTAACGTTTCATTGAGAACTTTTAGTAAAAACAGTTAACCCTTTCATTCTTATTTTTTTGTCGTAAAAACGTCCAGCCATTTTTTGTTCCATTTTTCCTGCTGGGTGTGAAAGAGCTCTTTATGTCTTTATGTGACAAATGTGTCCATAGATATATTTTGTCAAATTATGGACATAACGTACGTGTGGTAACTTTGGTTTGGCCTTAGTGCCCATTTTTCAGAAGTCAACTTAAGGTGACTGCGGGGTAGGTTTTTTAGGTAACTATTTTGTACACTTTTTGCTAAAATTAGGACACAAAAAAATTCAAGTATGTAGCACAAATGTGATTCGTTTGTATCTGTGTTTTTCTTCAAAAAATGTGAAAAAATAAAGTTTCTGAAGACTTGCAACTTTCTGTGACATATAAGTCACAATAAGACATTAAGGGGGGGCTACCCAGGTCAAAAATCAAAGTTCTTCAATTTTGCTTATTTTCACATACATATGTTACTCCCCCAAGGCACCCCAACGTCAGATGAGAACAATTAAGCTTGAAGGTGCACTTTTGGTTCAGTGCGTTTGTCAGTGTATTTACATAGGCCAAAGTACACAAAAAAGCATAAAAGTAGCCCTTAGTTGGACAGTTCTAACACAAACCACATCAAGCCAATCAGGCTGAAACTTGGCATAGTAGCAGCCCACATACATGCGCAAAATCGTATGATCCGGATTTTTGATATGTATTTTCAATTCTAAAATCGAGGGCGAAATGTGAAAAATTGGCTGTTTTTTGAGCACGCCAAATTTGAGTGATTTTACATTTGGCGTCACTGCTCAGGCCATGGGCAAAAATTTAAAAAAATGGATCATAGAGGTTGAGATATGACGTTAGGCTATCGAATCATGTAAAAATCAGCTTCGTCAGTGTTAACAAAAATTTCGAGTAAAAGGGCGCTTTGCAACCACAAAAACCTTTTTTTTGCGCCTATGATTTAGACGTAAAATTGAATTTTTGGGAGCCCCTAGTGAAAAATTGGCAATAGCATTGGTTCCAGTTTGTTACATCTACGATGCGCCTTCCCTGGGGCTACATTGTGTGCAAATTTGAAGCGAATCGGAGAACCTAAAATTTTCACTTTTTCAGGTAGCCCCCCCCCTTAAGCCCCCACCAGTATCGTAACTATGAGAAAAGCCGTGTCATTTTTTTCAAATTTGATATTTTAACCGGAATCTTGTTGGCTTTGATATCGTAGCCAATTGTTCAGGCATTAGACCCAACAGTCTATTAAAACGTGTGTGTAGTGTAAACAATGACCGGTCGGCCAGCTGTGTCAAGCGATAATGATGACTAGTATTGACCTAGTAGCTCACATCTGGTAGAGAGCTGGTCTGTAGATTCACAAATGGGTGGTTTACAGCACCCGTAGGTGGGGCCATTTCGACGCCAATCACTTCTTGTATAAAAAAACATAATATTTTATCTTGATATTAGATTTGTAAGCAGGCCTGGGTTTTCGGCAAAAAAACTGGGTAGGAAATACGCGTTACAAAACTGTGCCGCATCACGGATACGTGGTACGTACAAAGCGATACACCTGCCACTTTTTGCCACAAAATGAGCATTAATACCGCACTAGCAGTGCTGCATCAGCCAGAATTTGCATGTAGTAATTATACCTTTATTTTTTGATAATCGTTCACACGAAAATCAGACAGCACTTGCTCATTCAAAACTTAGACTGTTGGTGTTGCCGTGTTATGCTGAATTTTCGTTTATTTGGTCTTTTTTTGATTTTTTACACTGTTTACTTGAGACTATTTACTGAAAATTTCTTTATATGTCTTATTGTGACATATATATGCGACAGTCTCAAACATTTAATATGAAATACGCCGGCAGATCGCGAACAATTCCAAGCAACTCAAGTAGGTATATATGAAGTCTTTGCAGTGACCAAACGAAATTTTTCCATGGCCGATTTCAGGGCTTAAGAATGAAAGGGTTAAATCTGAAAAACAAAGTAACAAACTCATACTTGAAAGGGAAGATCAGCCATTGTTTTTGCGAGGAAATATGACTTCAAACTGTACCAGTAATTCATGTGTTCTCTGATGAAAATGTTCATTTCTAGTGGAACTGAAACAATATTGTTTATATGTTTATGTTGATTACTTTGATCAATTTCAGGGGCAATGCGTCAGTCACTTAATGTCATGCTCTTAATAATGTCAGTCACCTAATGTCAGAGTTTCAAACGTAGACCACATGAAGACCACACACCACAAAACATATTATTGAAGCCACCTAGAACTGATATGTCTAGCAGGCAACTATAAAATTTACATGAATTAATGGCGTTCTACATAGTATGACTTTTTTCTACCAAAAGTACATTTCACTGGGTGTTACGCGATAGCCTGTGTAAATATTATTTAGGAGTGGTTAGGTAGGTGGGTATGGGCATGGGTAAGGAATGAGCATTTTCAACGTAGACACGTTTGTTAGGTACTTTTTTTCCTTTCAGCATACTAAATGACTACAATAATGGTTGTAATAGTAAGTAGGTATACTATGATACTGTATACTGTAAATAGTTGTATTGACTTACAAGTCATCACAGTCGGCATGAGAGCCGTGAACATGAGAAATAGACAGGAGAAGAAGAGGCTGGCACAATTGTTCAGGGCATCCTCTGCGTCGCGCCCGATTTGGTAATACAGGAGACCGATGGTTAGCCCGACAAGGGTGTGCGACAAAAATCGCAGTTTTGTGAGATTCTAAAACAATAATAGAAAAAATAGACAAAATAAAACAACTAAGAAGAAGTAGATTATTCCAACAAACTATATCGATGGTTTTTTAACGATCAATAATTTTTACTTACAGTTGCTTATGTAATAAAACGTTAGTAAATTAAGCATATACATAGTATTTGTGTATACATTATTTAAGATGTATTTATATATGTTATATCAATTAATATTAATATATTAGTATATTAATCTGGTTATTTGCTTTTTCCTGTTGTGCCACAGCACAACAGGTCTTTAATTTTGATTTTGGCGGGATAACACTAAACTGTGCAAGAATTGCGTCTGTCTGCATGTTTAACATCAGCTCGTATGCGTATGTGAGTGTGTCACCTATATTTACAGTGTATTTGTCGCTTTATTCTGTGCAGCTTTCCTTAAGTTAATCGACTGTATTCTGCTACAAGAACGAAATGTCAGTGTCAGGTAAAACAAGCACGTTTTGCGGGTAAAGTCAAACTAATTTTCGATACCTAGTTTACGTTGAGACATGCTTAGACCGCTGAGGATATTCTTCGAATATAAAACGCGGCAGTAAAATCTTTAAATCAACACCTTTACACGAACACGACATGTTAAACTGCCACATGATTTTGTGGTTGCATCTTGCTTTCAAGTTAAGTTGAAAATAATAAGTAAAAATCTAATAGATTGATTGTAAAAACCGGGCTTACACATAAAACACAATTTTTGAAACTGCGGGTTAGAAAATAGAGTTCACAACGGGTCGAAATTTTTTGACCCGACCCAACCCACAATAAGGTCCAATGTCCAAGCCGACCCGACTCGACTTCTCGTGGAGCTGTTATACTATGCTTTTATCGAGATTTTATGTAAATGTTTTGTTTTCTGTTTTTCGGTAGGTAAGATTACACATCTTTTGAGAAGCATAAAATAAAGTAAGGTAATTTTGGCTAAAATTAAAGGACAAACCAAACCGAACCGTACAAAAAGCTCGGAAACCAGGGTTACGGTTTCACAAAAATTAAGTATGCGTGAACTCAGCGTTATCGAAGTGGCTAAACTAGCACTAAATCAATCCTAGCTTCATTCTCACTAATCCACGGTGTCACACCAACAGCTACATATAGTAACAACTAAAAGGGATGGTTCCTGGGAAGCTGAAAAAATATC
This sequence comes from Trissonchulus sp. WLG1_4, assembly GCA_030248245.1. Lineage (NCBI taxonomy): Eukaryota > Metazoa > Nematoda > Enoplea > Enoplida > Ironidae > Trissonchulus > Trissonchulus sp. WLG1_4. The sequence goes on along the minus strand of JASANF010011653.1, from coordinate 23,142 downwards.
TGATACGTCTCCAACTGACCAAATTTTGGGTTAATAAGTGGAAAGGTCGCTAATTTTTATTGCTAAAAAGTTCATTTTTTAACCCATTATATACAAAAATTGAAAAGTCATTTCCTTTCGAAACTGTTTTCGGGGTACGCCACTGTAATGTATAGTGTGTACTGTGTAGCTGTTTTATGGTAGAAAAAATGTCATTTATTGTAAATTTAGGATCCGTAATACAAAAAATCTTCAGGATCCTCGCCAATCCGCCAGCTGTTGTGTAATTTTTGGTGGTTTGAGCTCTAAAAAATTTTAGTTTAAGAAAATGCAAAAAATGAGTTGGCCTAAGCTTTTTGTCAATTGACCTAAAAAAATTTTGGACCTGAGGCCAAGTGGCCTAAACTTTTCAGACCAAAAAAAGCTGCTGGGGAGATCCTGCCTAGGCGGGTATCCAGTTTGGCTATACTGCTGGGTTTGCCGGAACCACACGTAAATTTACATTTCCTGCTCAGAGATATTGCGTGAGCTGCTGGCTCTGGCAACTAAACTTACTAAGACATGGTTTATGAACTCTAGATTATGTCGCCAGTCATTAGCTTGAGAACATGTCTCGTATGCATATTGCATACCCATAATTTTTGACCTGAACGAACCCACACAAACCCGATGAGAAAAACTCAATCCGGGACCCCGACGGAGGCCGCTGCGAATTCTTGAGAACGCATTTCGTGCAGTCTCGCATTGGTTTTCTAATGGTTTCTAGCTCAAAATGTTAGGTCTGCGTGCTGATAAACAATTTTGAAACATTGCGATAGGTTTTGTTTAGTGTAACTGATACCTACAAAATTTCCAGCAGTTGTGGATACTGTGTGTGAATGTTTGTCTGTCGGACATGTGCTCCTGTGCTGGCAGAGAACGAAAATTTACATAGCCATCTATGATTAAACACATAAGAACAAACACGACCGCGAAATAATTAGACCTACCTACGTTAGTGATTATCAAGAGCCGAAGATGTAAACGACATGAATAGATATCGCGGGGGAGGCCGCGTAAAAATATTCAAAAAGGAGCTGCCGGAGTGGAGTCGAACCACCAACCTTCCGTTTACGGATCGGACGTCCTACCGACTGAGCTAACCGGCCACATACAAACAGTTGCTGTTGCTGCCAAGCGAATTCAACTAAAATGTAAAAAGTGCTGATTGTCAGTCTGTCTGAACATAAAAAACGAGCTTCAGCTTCAATTTAAGTACAATAAAATTAAATTCAAGTCGATAATCTCATGCGTTTAAGCACTGTGGGTGCTTACCATTTACCAACAAATTCCATGTTGCTAAAGGTGTTTGAAACAGTGATGGTGAGTTAGCGTGAACGGCTCACCAGTCTCGAACGGCTCACCTCGACCTTACCTCGGTAACGAACTTATATTTAAGTAAGATTTTCAATGTTTTTGTTTGAGTGAGTGTATTTTTACTTGTAATTGTAGGTTTACGTACATTTTGAACAAATAATTTTGTTGGCTACATACATTTCTTTCGAACAGTAGTCACTTGATGGTCATGAAAGAATGAATACACTTCTCACTAATTAAAACAACTCGTTTCTACATAATTTGTTGCAAGATAATAAAACTACTTCAGATTTTTGCAAAAACAACTTACCTATTGTAAGATAAAAAAACGCTTTGAACATTTGCATACACATTTTACAATAAAATAATTATCTGCTGCACAACAGGTTTTAGCTGACCTGCTGGTCAGCTTACTTGAACGTAATTCTTAATACTTACTGAAGATTTTGCCGCAGATTGGGCTTGTTTAATATGTTTATTACTATAAATCCAGGCACGAAAGCTTAGGCTATATCAATCAAAATACTTAGGGCTAGACAATTTAACATAACAACCTAATTAGATACCTAATTACACAAGTTATGTGTTTTTTGTACATACGTAACTTTAAGCTTCATGTTCATACTTCATAGATACAACTAAGTTTACCGTGTCTCTTATTATGCAACGAAATGTTCGCACAAACAGGACACTGAACTGAGTCCAGCAACTGGTGGCAAAATTAGTCCACTCAGATCCTTCCAGAGATCTCGATCGAACTATTAAAGGCTGCTAAAATTATAAGAAACAGATTTTTTACAAAAGTGATATGCCTAATTATATATAAATTTTTAACTAAATACTGTGTGAGATTTCGGATAACATCTTGATAGTTAGTAACACACCAACATATTGAAAAATACAGAATGAGTTGAAAACTTAATTTAGCTGCATTACAAACCATTAATTGAAACACAACATCCGCAAAACAACAAAAACAGTTGCTTTGAATTTCCGTAATATTTAGGATGCAATTAGGTATATTGGCTGAATGTGCGTTATGTAATGCCATGAGTTATCTAACACAATGGGCCGGGTTTCACAGAAGGTGTTTAATTCATTAGACTCGTGCGTGCTTTAAACGTGCTTTTCGAATAAAATTAAACATAATATTACTAATAAAAAGCTATATGTTAATTCAACGATCACGCGTTAAACAACGGTTGTAAATTCCAGCCATAGTTACAAGTTACAATAACAGCAACATACTTTACAAGTACTATTATTCATTAAAGCTCCATTAGTGAGAGAAGTAAAATTAGGCGTATGCTGTTTTTGCTTGTCCTTGGAATGACGTTGACTTGACGTCGTTTGCGTGGCCACTTCACGTTTGATGTCTGACAGCGATACGTTGGTGTAAACCGACAATTGGCTTGCACGCATTTGCTGGGGAAACTCGCATTCGTCATCATTACTGTCACAGTCAGAACAGGAGCTGTTATTGTCATTGGCTTCGGACTGATCGCGAAATTGCTGTTGCAGTTTGGCACATTTGCCCGTTTCCACTGCAGTCGCCAGTCGATCCGACCAATCGCCATACTCACCACACGCTACCTCGATTACTGGAATCAAAAGAAAAAAGCATGTCAAGTAAACCAGCTTAAGCGAAAACATTGAAAAAATACTAAAAAACGCCGATTTGGTTCGGTAACATTGATAAAACCTTTGTCACAAAAAATTAGTTAAATCACTGTTTGATGAAAATTTTTCTGCTCAAACATTAAGAGACTCATCTTTCAACACTCGGAGTCTCACTATGAATTGAACAATATAACCTTGCACGAAATTAAACTACCGTTATTTTAATAATGGAATTTATTTTTAATATTAATATTAATATTAATATAAATACAATTCGTAAAATATTTTTAATTTAATATTAATATAAATAAAGTTTGTAATTTATTTTTAATTTAATATTAATATAAATAAAATTCTCAAATTATTTTTAATTTAATATTAATAAAAATATTAATATTAAAAGTATTTTAAATACTGACTTTTAATATTAATATTAATTATTAAAATAACGGTAAATTAAACTAACTAAATTTTAGTTTAGAACTTCAATAAAAACATACCAAAATCAGCTGGATTATGATAAGGAGGACAAAGCAGGCCTTGGCTTTTGAGGAAGGGGACCAAACTAGACGTCCAGCCTTTATACAGACATCGACCCTCTGCTAGCAGATAAAGCTGAAGTAAAGAAAAATAACGATACATTTAAATTTTTCAAAAATTCACCTATGTACATGAAAATTGAAACACTTTTAGCCCTCAACAGAAACGTTCACAAAAAAACTGAGATCAGTATGTACTATGCTCACTTTGTGTTTTTATGAAATCGTCCTACACAAAACTTGATCTGTAAAAAATCATTGAAATCTGTAAAAAACTGAATTATAATCAGCCTTGAACAAACCGTTAGTCCAGAAATTCACGGTATAACTAGGTACAGGGTGTTTGAGAAAATACGGTATTTAATCTAACCTTATCAAATATTTCAAACAGTTTTGCAGAGGGTTGATGTATTGAGCATATAATAGTACGACCACCTCTAGCCAAGGTCTTTAGTAGATTGACGCACTGCCAGCAAGACAAGGAGTCGAGTCCACTAAAATACAAAAACAAATTTTTAGTTTTATGCATTTTGTATATAGTTTGTCATGCTATTACTGATTAAAGTATATTTTGTCAGCAAAGTTGATAATTTAGCAGTTTCGTACAACATTTGGAGTCGTTTTTGAAGGATCTCCGGTATGAAGTTAATCGGCGAAAGCCAAACAAAAATATGAAAACTTGACTTGGATTAGAAAAATTAAGATCTCAAGCTAACCTGGTGGGTTCATCAAAAAACATGACAGGTGGATTATTGACCAATTCCAGAGCAATACTCAATCGTTTTCGCTGTCCACCACTCAGTTTGCAGGTCATTGTTTTGCGACACTCCTGCAAACCCATGGTTTCCAAAATCTCATTAATAACTTCTTGTTTTTCTTCCATTGTTATTTTTTCAGGTATCTTCAGGCAAGACGCGACCATCATGGCTTCCATCACGGTAAGATTCGGCAACAGATCGTCGTCTTGCATAATGTAGCAAGACATCTTCCTGAACATCCGTTGATCTCGCTCATCTCCGCTCACCAAAATAGTGCCGCTGACATTCCGAATCCTAAAACAACAATGACTATTTTGAAAAAACGACAAACTCAAGTTAAACGACTTCAACAACACAGAGCTATTGGGAATGGTGGCATGGTAGTCATTTTTCAGGAATGTAAAATATTGTTTTATCAGTATTATCATCAAAAAATTGTAGCCTACCTATACAATTTTGTGACAAAATTCCGGTTTTCATGACTTCTAAACCTGTTGCTCAAATTCACAAGTCTTACAACAAAGTAATTCACAATTCAGATGTCTTAGTAACAACTTTAAGTGCAAAATCAGGTGATTTGTTACAAATTTATCTTAGTAAAGTAAGCCGTCAAAGAAAATCAAACACGTAAATGAGAATCCATCAAATACTATCAACGTTGGTACGTAAACGCTTTTATATAATTAAGAAAAGTAGGATACATTCGTTCGTTACAAGCAACGATGTGGTAATTTTTTTGTCATGCACTATAAGTGAATTGGACTAACACAGATATAAGTTTTTAACAGGTGACGAGACTTTTAAACTCAGAAATAACTACATCAAATCCCTACGATTTGTACTAATTTGTTTTTTGGCTTATAGTTCAGTTGAAAAGATACAACTCACTTGTAACCAGCCAACACATTCATCAACGTAGATTTTCCTGAACCGGAAGGACCCATTATTGCAGTCAGTTCACCAGATTTAAAATTTCCGGATAAATTTCGTAACAGTGTCTTCATCTCTGAAAATACAATTATATACTGGGTACTGGGTAGTGAGTAGTGACCCTCATGTGGTGGTAACAGTATAAACCTATTGTTTTAAACGTTTTTTGAGAGCAGTTTACATACATTAAAACTGTTTGAAATTAAATTAAGTTTATACTGTGTTGTACGTTGCGCATTAAAATAAATTTCATTATATTTGTTACCATCAAAAAAGGGTAACATTCTATCACTTAAAAATACTCATTAGGTAGTGAATATTTCTAGAGATTTTGTTTTTCAACAGCATTTTTTTGAGCCAGGCTTCTGCAGTCGGCTGTGATTAAGATTAAACTGGAAACAATAAAAATGCATATAATTGTCCAACTGATGATATGGAGTTTAAAACGTCTTGAAAAATTTTTCTAAAACGGTCTAGCGACTAGCGAGTTATTGACTTTATTTAATATAACAAAAACTAAAATAAGCTTGTTCATTTTTTGCTTTTTGACTTTGCTTTTCAACAGTTAAGTAATTAGGTAAAAATAACTCTCAGCTGTGTCAGTAGTTGTTTAGCAATTTTTACATAATTCAAAAAATTTACCTTTCTTTCCAAAAGTCCGACCCACGGGCACATTATATGACAAATCAAAGAATTCAATATCAACAGTTTTCATTTTGGGCACTTGTGGGACCTCGGGTCGACCCTGTTCCACAAATGCGTCCATCGCCGGCGGGCCTCCATTACAGGTTCCCACAACGGCACCGTTGCTGCTGGGCATAGCAATTGACTAAGATCCTGTAAAGATATACTCTTATTGCTCTTAGCGCCACTTTATAAATTAGTATTGAGTGGATTCGATTTAGATTTTCTATCATCCACATTTTATTTTTCGTACGCATAAATTATCGAACGTCACATGAATGACCTTACACTGGTGTTTTTATATTCTATAGAAGAGCATTCGCGTGAGATTGTATTCTTAATTTGCACCCAGATAGTCTGGTAACTGTAGTGAAAAATACAAATTAAGTATGCTTACAAGTAGCAATATAACAATTAAAAATTTATATTTGACAATTATATAACTTTTAAAGACTCCGAAGGTGAAAGCACTACTGTATTCGACAAATTATACCGATCAAAAAATAGTGACTTAACAAATTCATTTCCCATTAGTAAGTAGCTATGTATTAATTGATACCTATATGTACCACTTAATGCTGTTAAAAATGTGGCTGAGTAGACAAAAAACAGTTACATAAAGTACATATATGCTAAAAGATCAAAATACTGCCCGTTTTTTAAACTCCCAGTCCATATGTGACTGCAACAAGAACTGTTCAACAGACCATTACATGCGAAATAAATATTGGCAATTTGGGGTTGCATATTTTTATTTGCGCACAAGGTATTAGTCAGACTATTTACAAAATTAATGTTAATTCATAAGCACACATAATCACAAAATGCTGTGTCATGTGATTATGCTAAAATTCTATAATACACACTAATGGTGCTAAAATTGCTTTGTGCTATATAAATTTCTAACAGCAAAAATGTCTGCAAAACACGCTAGCATGCAACAATAAGTTTTGAAGACCAGCGTTTCGAATGAATTTTAGGATAAGACTCTAGCTTTTGTATAATCTGTAGACGTAAGAGCTAATGGTAATAGTGAAAAATGAAATTAGCTTAATACTGATAAAAAATTTGAAAATACAGAGTAAACATAGTACATAAATAGATTTAGTAACTTTCCTTACGATTTACGTGCTAGATCTAAAATTTACAGATATATTATTGGAAATCATTAGTACTTGTTCTGTCGTCTTTGCATTTTTAGTTTTTAGAATCAGCAATATTTTTAATGCTTTTTGTGCAAAATACCTGGATATATTTATAATCATTTTGTCGTTATTTCAATTAATTGGAAAAATTCCAGCATTTTTCATTTCACTTCCGACAATAAACATATTCTCACAGCTTAAGCTGAAACCAGGAAAAACCAGCCGCATGGTTGCACAGCTGCCAAGTCTACCGAAGTAATGGAATTTTCATGCTTTGAAAAGAAAACGTGGCGTGGATAGTTTGTTGTGTAAAAAACAAATTTCCCAAGAGCAGCTGAGCTATTGATTTGAGCCAAAAGCGGGACTCTAATAATCTTGTCAGAAATAACCAGCTCAAGACAGACTTGCCTTACGTCAAATAGAAGAAAATATAAAAAGCTGTGAGGCCAAGTGCACTTGCACTGGGTGCAAAATGGGTGCAAAGATTTTCTTACATTTCTTGAATATATGCTAGGTAATGTAAAACTAGAATATATAGACAGGCGCAATATACTCCTGTTTTAAACACACAAACATAGCCTACATTGCCTACATACATTCAATTGCATACAAAGTGTTGATGCGAGCAAAAGTCACAAATGTTACGCAATCAAATATCCATAGTTGAAGACAACGTTGGCAAAACTTTTCACTCCAGGGTTTTAAATTTAAAGTAGTTTTATGTTTATTTCTATCTCACGTTTTCTTCATAAAACCCCACGTGAATCTACTTTAGCGTATATTAACACATCGACATATAAAAAACAATATTTGAGTTTCTATTGCACCATAAAAACTTCACAATAGACGTGTTTGACTGCGTAATATATCTTTTTTTAAAATGTAGACATCAGTCGCGCTAGTGACGTTTTGCCCCACCTTTTTTCGTCAAAAGACTAGATCTAGAACGATTGTCTTCATTCTTAAATTTAAAAGTCTACATAAAAAACAGCTGATGCGTCTTTCTGTTGAAACCTAACAGCTGCAATAGGGAAGTAAGATGGGTTGAGTCGTTCCGTCTTTTAGGACACAAAAAACAAGTTAACTTACGGCCGTTTGCACCAACCTTATTCTCGAGCTATTCTTATTCTCGTGCTATTCTCAAGTGCTGTTCACCATCTTACAACAATCAAAAATTATATTCAATTTATGGTGTTTAGTTAATGGGTAGCCAGTATTCGAGGAAACAGATAAAACAAATCTAATGAAAACTCCCTTAGGGTTAAATGGAATCAGCTATTCTTGAGTTATTCTATTCTCGAGCTATTCTATTTTGGTGCAAGCCAGTGTTAGAACTATGTTAACGATTGGGTGCATTCAGCCGTTAAAGTGTTGAGTTTGACTTATCTTATTGAGTTATAATTGTTTAAAAAATTGATAGAAAACACTCTTTTACTCAATCAAAAGGTCGTCCGTCGTAAATGAAAAATTATATAGATCATAAAAAATTATCATCTCAAGTACTAAGTATGATAGTTTCTTGATAGAGAATAATTTGAAGTATAGAGGATTTACAGATTATAAAGTAAAAAATGCCAAACAACATCTAGCAGTTTAATTAACCTAGCAAATGATTAATTTTATATTGATTTAGTGAGATTTACATCTATGTGAATAAAAATTGAACGCACTAAAATATACTATCCTTTAGAAAAACAATATATTATCTACTCTAACACTGCAAAGCACTTGACATAACACAAGTTGTCTATTAATGTATTTGCATAATGGACTGATAATGGGGCAGTGATTAGCCGACTTATGCTCTATGGGTTTCAAATCATAACTTCGAAGCCTAATGCTTTAGGTTAGTCCTACACAGAGCCTAGGCCGCAAGGAAACCTCTCTTATTGACGAACTAGTGTGAGCTAGCCAAGCCCCTGAGTGCATCCTGAGTGCACGTGCACTCGGGGTTTAACGCTAGTCAGTCTGGCCTTTGAAAGCATAAACAGACAACGCTATACAAAGCGAATGTGGATTTCTATACATATGCAGAACTAGGAAATGAGCAACTGAGTGTCTCACCTATTATGCTGTGCACTGAACATAAATGAAATCGAAACACAAAGCAGACAGACATTATGACATAAACGTGAAAAGTAGATGCTAATATAACCGGAAATTTTAAACCTGTGATTGAAACGCAAATGAAATAGAGTTGCGTAACGAAAATGCAAACAGCATGCTTGATGTGTAAAACCTTGCTGAACATTTAGTGTGCATAAATATACAAGGTTTTTTACATGGTTCGCTTTCAGAAATTGGATAAATATTCAGCATCAGCACACACTCACTCAATAGTCACACAACTAACGCCTTATGTGTCATTTAAACAGATATGACTAAAGATTAGTTGTTGTAGCAGTTAATGTATTGTTGTATTATTGTGTTTTCTTTGTTGCATATTTGTTATTGGAGGCTACCGTAGCCTGCTACCTACAAAAACAATGAATGTACTTTTTAAATAGTGTAAAATAGTGAACAGCACTCAAGAATAGCAAGAGAAAAGAATATCTTGAGAACAAGGTTGGTACAAACGGCCGATAGGGTGGCGTAGTAAAAATTTTTGGCGGCATTGGCAGAAACAAGCAGCAGTTTCATGCAAATTTTTTCAGTAATTTTTTGTCTTAAAAAGTCAGTACTTACACTAAGTTTGTCCCTGCCGCGCAAAACGTTCGGATAATTAAAAATATTTTAAAACTTGTTCGAAACTTAAAATCTGGGAAACTATGCACTTCCCCCAGACCACCTTTTGCACATCAACATTTTCTTAGTTTTTTAATGTAGAAGAAAGTCAAATTTATGTAATGAAAATTCGCGCCGTCGCACCGGAGATGCAAAAATGCAGAGTATGTAAGTAAACCGGCCAGAGGGGCTCACACAAACATCTTTATTCAATGGTAGTGATCACTTATGTACAATTTTGTTTGTCAAAATCAAATCAAAAGCTTTACGTCGCATTTACAATGCTCAAGAAATTACGAAACAAAATAAGCATTTTGGTAATATATAGTTCGAAATATGGTATAACTCAGCCGCGATAAATTTTCTTATATTTCTTAATTTTCTACATACGTATCAACAAACTATAAAAGTTTTACTTTTCTCGTTGCGACCAAAACTGATCGAGTACCTAAAGTAAACACACAATCACAAGCAGGCAACTTTATTGAACTTAACACTTACGCCTCAAGCAGCATCAGACTAATTTAATATTATTTATTTGTCATCTGCAAAGATCCCTCAAACCGTCGGTATACAATCAGAACGAGTGAAAAAAGTTGCACCACCAGGAGTCTGTTGCTGACTTTCGTTGGGATGTTACAATTTGTAACAATTTTAAGTGAAAAATAATTATTTTATCAATATAGATGTAGTGAAGGCATCATATAGTAACAAATTAATTCAATCAATTTGGCTTAAGGACCCAACGGCAAATCAACTTGTCTCAAGGACCATACATGTATGAGGGGGGGGATGGGGGGCGACCCCCCAAAATCGCGGAGCCGGAGGGGGAGGGTCCCCAAAATTTGGAAAATTTTTTGAAAAAACGGCACTTTTTTGTCGAATTTTTGTAAAATTTTGCAAAATTTAGGGTATTTTGGTCGACTAGGGGGGGAGGGTCCCCAAAATTTGGCCGGAGAGGCCCCCCCCAAAATTTTGACCGCGTTACATGTATGTCAAGGACTCAATTGCAAATCAACTAGCTCAGGGACTGTCAACTGCGAATCAACTTGGCTCAAGGGCTCAACGGCAAATCCACTGGACTCAAAAACTCAACAGCAAATCAACTTGGTTCAGGGCTGTAAATCAACTTGGCTCAAAGACTCAACCGCAAATTTACTTGGCTCAGAGACACAACTGCATATCAACTTGGCTCAAGGACTCAACTGCAAATCAACTTGGCTCAAGGACTGTAAATCAACTTGGTTCAAAGACTCAACTGCAAATCCACTTGGCTCAAAAACACAACTGCAAATCAAATTGGCTCAAGGACTCAACTGTAAATCAAATGGCTCACCTATACAGCACTGGACCTCATATCAGAACAGAAGCCGTGAAACTACATTCTAAAACCCACTGCAATTACTAAAGCAGCAACAACTACTACCAAAGTACCAACCACTACCACTACAAATACTAAAGCTGCAACTACTATAAAATATTTTACTAAAGTATTAAACTGGGACACTCACAACTGTACCCCGTTTCGGCGGGATCGGAAGTCAGGTCTCAAAGCTCGCCCTAAACTTATCCTTAAATACCCCTAGTACCGTGTAGTAAGTAACATGTAACAACTACTAACTCCCCCCATTCGGTAGCTTAGGAATACTCTTGTGTAATAAAACAGGGTTAACGAGCCCCCTGATTGATACAGGTTTTGCCCAATTTTGGTTGTAGCTGCAAGAAGTGAGCTACTGGTCGATTTTAGTACCTAGTTCAGTGATCAGAGTGGCGCAGAATGAGGCCACACTCTCAGGCGGGATCCCCGTTTTGCTTATTTCCCAAAACCCCCAATCTCCCCTCTATGTCCGTACGAGAGCGCCTGATTCGGTTAATCGTCAGTTGTGTGAATCCTAAGTTTTCCCCCGAAGTATAGTACGAGTATGAGTACAGAAGGAAGCAGTAATAAGTACGAATAATACGTTATGTCCTTAACCAGTATCCGTCCCCCTTTCCCTTGTGCTTCCTGTTTATAATTGAAGCCGACTGTCGTATAATAATGATCATTTGTCCGTAGTAATTGCCCGTATTGATATTTGTCTGTATTGTCTGAGGGTCGCTAATAGTTCGTGAATAATTAGTGATAATTAAGCAGTGATTTTTGTGTCCCCCTGAGAACGTTGAGAAAGCCTAGCCTATGTTTGTAAACAATATCTGGGCTAAGGCAAAATATTAGCCCAGATACTGCTCAGCTGGAGCAGCTAAAAAGTGAAGTAATTAGCGAAGTTTAACGAGTCGTAGTTAAGTAATGGTTTGGTTCTAGAAGTCGTGAAATATACGGAATTGTAGTGTAACGTGTAGAGAACAAGTCTGAGAAGTTTGAATCTGAAAGAAAAAGCCTAAGAGCAGTTATTTGAAGTTATATTGGAGGATCCTGAAAAGTTAATTAGTAATAATCAGCGAGAAAGACCCGATTTGTAACGTGAATTGTAGTATATTAATAAATGGTTATTTTGTTCATAATATGGTCGTGTTTGGTATTGATATGTAGTATTTTGTCAATAGTAATTTCTGGGCACCCTTTTATATTGTTTTTGTAATGTTCTGTTATGTTTTCTGGAAGCAAGAGTCGAACAAAATTAGGGTTCGAAGAAACCCTAATTTTGTGTGTATACATAGGATTACGGTAATTCACTGAAGTAATGTAGTTTGACTGGGTCTGCAGCCCAGAAGGAGGTACAGTGCAGAATTCAAGTATATAATTATGGCATAATAAGTTTACACATAATGTTCAGTAATTAGTTAATAATCATACGTAATTTTTGTCAAGTTTCGAAGTTACATATGTTCGGTTTTTTAATATTTCATATTTCCCTTTTTTCCCCTTTTCGTTTTTCCCTTTTCGCTTTCGTAATATTTCGGTCATAACAATGTTCTAACTCCATGTGTGTTTGTTTCTGGTCGGCCAGGCGATAAGTGAGATAAATTACAGTACCTGGGCCAACCAGGAATTAAGTGCTCTCGAAAAAGGAACTATCTCGGGTTAGGTAAGTATTTATCGAGGTGTGAGGGCCAACAGCCCTCGACCCCACAGCCTTTAGGTGGATTTTAACGAAAGTGTAGGTAGGCGGGCCTAAGAATGCCCAGTTCTGATGGGTTAGAATTGGGATCGGTAGATCCCGACAAAAGCTTCAAAGAAAAACCGATTTTGGTCACGTCAGCTAGAAAACAGTCGGGTGAAAATTTTGGCCTAGGACAGTCGGTCCGAACTTTAAGCTCCTCCAGCTCTTGCTCCCCTGCCTCTTTGCCCATTGTCGCATTTTTTTGCCCTCGCCCTGTACAGTATTTTTGTCTCGGCATCAAATAAAGCCATACCCCCTAATACCGACTTGTGTCCATTCTGTCTTTAGTGGGTCTATTTGCCTTGTAGCCAGTCCAGTGCGCCCTTTGCGCTACAGTCAGTCCCGTGGCCCGTAGGCCAATCAGTCTTGCCGTGCGCTTTTTGCGCCATTCAGCCCCCCTCAGCCTGCGCTTCGTTGCGCCCGTGCCCCCTCAGGTCTTTCTCCCCGTCTCCAGCCGGCTCAGCCGTCTCCAGGCCCCGGTCTCTAGGTCGTTCAGGTCGTGCACCGGTTCAGCCGTCTCCAGGCCCCGGTTTCCGGTCCAGTCCAGCGCCGCTCAGGTCGTCCACCGGTTCAGCCGTCCCCAGGCCCCGGTTCCAGTCCAGTCCAGTCCGTCCAGCCGCTCAGGTCGTCCGTCACCGGTTCAGCCGCCCCCAGGCCCCGGTTCCAGTCCAGTCCAGTCCGTCCAGCCGCTCAGGTCGTCCGCCACCGGTTCAGCCGCCCCCAGGCCCCGGTTCTCCCAGTCTCCAGTCCAGTCCGGTCCGGTCCAGATCCAGCTCTCTGCCAGCCGCCAGCCTGTTAGTTTTGTCTTTAAACAAAAAGTGTTTGTAGCAGTAGCCTAGGCTGACCCTAAAAGGTAGATCAGCACCAGCAGAATTAGTAGATCATTGAGTTGCCTAGTAGACCTAGAGATCCATCTAGCCTAGACAGGGTCAGGCAAGAAGAGTGCCAGTTCCAGTTAAGGTTTTCAGGTTAAGCTTGTATGTCCGTTCCGAACTCGGTAGTTTTGTGCCTATTACGCGGATTTTTAATAGGTTGTAGAAGAGTAGCTACGATTGTCTGTTAGGTTGTATTGTGCTATCTTTTTCAGGTTACGTACAGTTACACCGGTCACACATAGTTGTTAGTAAGAGCCCAAGTTTTGAGTGTTAGTCAAAAAGTAAAAGTAAAGTTTCGTTGCTGAGATAGCGTTTGGGGAGTTGATCCGTTAGTGTCCCCCGACACCAGAAAAAGCAGGCGTCAGGGTTGAGCTAGGGCTCTGAAATAAGGTATAAGTTCCTAGTTATCCCCGGCCTTTGGTGTCCCCCCGAATCACGACGGGCAGAACAGAAAAGCTTGTCCGAGCAGTTCAAATCCCCTGAAACCAGTTGCTCAAGTGGAAGTTTAAGTAAAGCTATAGGAGAGGCAAACTCTGAGTGTTCATACGTTGATTATCAGTTAGCGAGAACTTAGTCAAAATTGAAAGGGTGTGTTTTTATCAGTGAGAGATCAATTGAAATCTAGGTAAACACGATTGCCGTGGACTTTACTGTTAGTGTTTTCATATTACATTTCTGTTTACGTACGTTTCGGCGATCGTAAGCATTTTGACTGAGTTTGCCAACAGAGGTACTGAGCTTAACTACGAGGTTGGACTAGGATCCTAGGTGACCTAAACGGATCTCTGTAGTTTAGTCTTCTGTAGCTACTCGGTTCAGTTTTCGAAGGGTGGATCCCCCGCAAAAACATTTTTAACCTCTGCTACCCCACTGAGCTGAGTTTGAGTTGAGAGATCCGACATAGTCAGGAAAGTTAGGTAAGGTCAGTGATCTATTGTATCGTCACAGTATCAAGCATTGACTACCTAAACGTCACACCCTATTCGCAACGTATGTTCTATATTGTTCGTATTGTGTTGATAGTGAACCTAAGGAAGTGATCGTATAGTTCAGTCCGAAGTCAGAAACTAATAGTTCTCGCATAACCGTCAGAAAGTTAATTAACCCAAGTCTTTTTCACACTAATTTGGAGCTTAATCCGTGTAGGCTTTTGCACACTTGTATTGAAGTCAATACTCGCAGCCTGGTATAACTTCAACCCAAGAAAGAGGTGAATCTGTGCGCAAAAAAGTGCTCGAACACCTTTGGGCGTAAAAAAAACAAAAAAACAAAAAACAAATTAATTTAATTAATTAGTATTAATTTTTCAGTAAAATTTACTTGGAAAGTCACGTTCTCCCCTTCTCTGAAAACCATTGACAATGAGAAGCTGATGTTTTGGATTAGGTATTGTAAACATTTTGTCAAAAAATGACAACATTGCACCAACATACCAAAATTATGGCCAAGGGGGCCTCATAAATTTAAACTTCAGAGCCCTGCAACATAATTTGTTAAATATGTAATAAATTTTATTTATACAGCTTCGGTAACTTTATAAAACAAAAATATCAGTTTTCAAACAACAGATTTGTTATACTATATACTTTAATCAATTGTAAATTTCAAATTTTGCCACCCCCATTTATGGCAACTTACACGTTAAATATGCTACCAGTCTTTTTAACACTGGAAACGAAAAAGCAGTGTAAAGACCTGCCGCCTCATGTTCATCCGATTTGTACATGAAATCTTACCAGTAGGCAAACTCAGTTGAAGCTTTCAAAACTATATAATATGTTAAATCAAGCGCACATTGAAAACTATCATCTACGGCATGTAGAACAAAGCAAAGGATACTAAATAAACCACAGATTTAATGTAAGTTTTATCAAAACGAATGCAAGAATACAACATATGTTTGCCTCTTAACAAATAATAATAATTGTTTCAGCACTTTTTTATCAAAAATAATGGAACTCCTTTGGGCATTAAACTGCTTCATCAGCCATCTTTCTGCAAAATAAATAACAAGTTGTCTTAAAAAACAACACTGGGCTCTTGCTTGAGTCTTAACACTTAAGGTGGTAGTTACGTTTTAGAAGTTTTTGCAATAATTCAAAAGTTACTTAATCAAACATAACCAAACTTGGCACGAACATTGCGAATGTAAATAGCAATATTTCAGCTAATTTTGACATTGATTCAAACTTTTACGGTTAATTTATAGCTAAAAAACTGGATTTTTTGTGTATTTTTTGAGGACTTACAAAATTGTATGCCAATTTTTGTGGCTCTTACACTACTCAGAAAAGCCAATCAAAAAAGGTCTAACCCAATTTATTTTAAGAATATTTTCAGCTAAAATATGACATATTTCTGTTAGTTGTTCTAGGCGATCCGTAACTTTGAAGTTATTTTACCTCAATTCTGACTTCTCATGCCAATATCACGAAATACCGATAACCACTTTGCACAATAATTTACATGTACATAGTCCCTTATGCATCTATTATACTTGCAAAATTTGGTTAGTATATGTCACAGCAGCCAGGAGCATTGGCAGTGTTAATAAACCCCTTCAAAAATTGCAAATTTTCTTCAGTCTCCTGAAACGTCATTTTTAAAACTTTTGTCTGCCATTTTTTCAACGGGTACGGGAAAACTGTGCTTAATGTATTATGAGCTGACCCCAATGAGGCCCTAGTTAACTGAATTAAAATTTTTTAAAAAATCCGTCATTTCTGAGCATAATGAGTGATTTCAGTTGAAGTAACCAATATCCTGTTCCGTTCATAAGAATGCACAGACAGATTATTTGACAGTAGCCAAATAAATTTGCCCTATACCTTTTTTGAATTGAGTGAAAAGGTTGATTATTTTTTTAGTTACAGCCTACCAAAGTCATAAAAACTGCCGTTTCTTGACTTTTTAGAAAAATTTGAGGAAATTTTGCTCACTGTAAAAATCTGCTAAATTATTACGTTTAGTTAAGCATACAGAGTTTTGTAACATATCAACGTGCCTTTGGTATAAATTGCGTAATTGTATGCAGAATTTTTTTACCACAGTGAAGAAATAACGAAATACGGGGAAAATACATAAAATTGAGCTGATGAGCTTCACCAAAATAGTTGGCGTGCACACTAGGAGTAACACCGATTCTTGAAAAATTGTAATTTTGTAAAAAAATAAGTTGATTCATAATATGCAAAAGACCGCTTGCAAATTGATTTAGTAATTGCTACAAAATAGGACATTGAAAAAAGCTGCGAAAACGTAACTACCACCTTAAGGGGGTAGTGTCGCGAAAGCAGTTTTGCTCATAGGTTGCAAAAAGAGATCTTTTTGCTTGGAACTTGTACGTTCACTGAGAAACTAGTCCAATGCTATACTGTGTTAAATAGTTACTGCCAGACACTAGACTACCAATATCTACCAATATCTTGAACCAATCACTGATTGTAAGCAAGACATCGCACAATAAGGACATGAAAATTCAAAAAATTAAGTCAGATATCAGATTGGCCAGCTTGTGAAGTACACATAACGTGTCGACGCACAGTCTTTTGCCACAAATAAGAAAAAAGAAAAACGAAGGTTCGTTTTTCTTTTGATTTTGAAATAAGCGTCTAAATTTTTCACATTTTATCATTATTGCTGTGAGTACTTCACTGTTTACGCACAGTTGCACAGTTCAAACAGGTATTACTCCACAACCACTCAAGCAATTCGCACTAAAATTTTTTTGCATAAACTAAAACATATGTCCTTTTAGTCTATGTAAACAAACTAAACAAATAAATTGATAATTGTGACGAAAAAATCGAATGTGAATAGGTTTTTAAAACGTCATTTTTCCGACTTTGCGACCTACTGCTAACTGTATACTGCATCAATTTTAATGAAACTTGACTAAAATACTTGCCTTAGCATATATTTTCAAAACATATTAAAAACAATGTCTTATCTTTTTCTAAAAATGTTTTACAATTACGCAAAATCGACTGCTTTCGCGACACTACCCCCTTAATCTTCAGCTTCATAACCAAATGTTTTTTCAGTGAACTTCTATTAGGTAACAATTAGGAATCGACTAACCACTCAAATTTAGTTTTTCCAAGAAACAGTGCTAAGTAAGCATAAATATATTTTGATAAAATAACATAGGTATTGTAGATGTGCATTAGTTGCTGTTGTTAAGGAGGTCATTGCGTTGCTACATATGTAGGTGTTTTTCTGCAAACCACAAGCGAACTTTTGCGTTAAGTAGAACTATGTTTAGCTAAAAGTATGCTATGTAATGAAACGACCTTTGGTCATCTTTTCAAAAACGACCTGTTCCAAAATTAGTACAAGTTTTTTGCAAAAAGTTTGCGCACAGCTCCGAATTATGCGATTAGGTAACTGTTGGAGTACAAAGTTGGTAACGTTTTTGATACGTCTAAAATCACCAGGCATCTACTTCACATTTTTAAATTATATACCTGCTAGTCAAATTACTGAAAAAATTGCTTAAAAAACGAAAGCATCGAAAATCAACCGTATTTTTCATTAATTAAAATGCTGTAAAAAAGTTCGCATGCAAAATTTCGAAAAAATCAGAGACAAGATTACATGTGTGGCAAAAATTTGTTGTTCAGCATCATTTGTAACTAATTTGAGTTCTGTGGGCGCAAAGTTTACATGGAAAAAAATCACAAAAACCTCGAAAACGCAACTACCACCTTAAAAGTTATTCAAATTTTCTATTATACTTGGTCTTAAGCAAGTTGGTGAGTCGTTTAGTGGTGTCAAGTTTATATGTACCATACAACATATATATGAATTTAGAATACGACAATTTCCCGAAAAATCACGGTAGCTACAGCTCTATACGCAATATGCCTTTACGTGACCAAAATTCTAATGCATCGGACCTCCGAGCAAGTGAGTTTACATTTGCGAAACTTATACTAAACTCACAAAATTTGTTGCTGATAAGGACTAAACTTGGCAGGATCTCCAGCAAACCAGTGCTTCCCCATTTCCGCGGAATACTTTGAAGCGGGCGGCTTCCGTCCATACGATTCTGCAAGGCGACGAAAATACCGGGGACTATTTCCACAGCAGATGCCCACATACTGTATTCCCAACTTCTGGCATTCCTTGCCAAACTCTTCTATTTCGCTCTGGCAAACCAAATACTGATCCAAATCTTCGAAAAAAGATCGTTTACCTAAAATTAGCAACTAACACGTTTGACAGTACATAATCGCTGACGTAAGAAAGTTATTGAAAGTTAATATATATCTCACTATTAATTTGTAAATAGTTAAGCTGAGAAATCATTACAAAAAGTTTGCAAATGTGTTTGAAAATATTTTGGCAGTTTTACAAAAATTTAATTGAGAACTTGTTAAATATCACTTTTCTAAATTTTTTCAATTCCAGTTCAATTTTGCTAAAATTTTGCTATAGGTAATATCTCCAAATGTATTTGCAAACCTTCTGTGATGTTTCTACAAACTATATATCTAGCTGTAGGTTAATAAGGACTAAGGTGTTATATATTTGCCCTATATCAATTTCTTATGTTATCATTATCGACACATCTGCGATTATGTACTGAAGTGTTGCATCTACTGTTGCGTCACTGAAGTGTGCGCTGCTTAGCCGCTTACCTATTTAACAGAACATAACATATGTAAAACCGTTAATGTGCTTAAGCGAAACATACAAGCGCATCTGCCAGGCACAAAATACAAACTGAAGAGTGTCTTCTTCTTAACGAGACCTTCTCTGTACATACTCTTGAAACAACTACATAAAATGATTAGTTTTGATAAAATACCGACAACATAATATTTAGCATTGTCTATATTTATCTTCAGTTTTATTTAGTTTGTTCGAAAATTTATCGATTACACTGTTGTCTCAATTCCGAATTAAGTTGATAAATACAATAGTCTCTAGTTAATATCTCTTCAACGAACTATACCTTGTGGATTTTTGAATCGAAGGAAGTTTGGGCAGCTTGCGTTTGTTCTGTAGGCGACAGGAAGACAAGCTAATGGAACCTGCAATGCTTAAGACGTTGCATTTTTTTCTTAACTTTATTTAAAAACTGACCAGAAATTGCTGAACCTTGAGAAACTACAGGTGGGGTGATTTTTGTGACTACTAGCAGTATATATACATATACTCTTGATGCTTGCAATTAGTTCTTTTCGTAATGAAACCGTGTGTTTCTTTTTGTCGGAGGCTTCAACAATTTTTGGTCAGACTTTAGTTATCGATACTTCTTTTTCTTTTTCTTTTTCTTTTTTTTCATTTTCTTTTTATTTTTTCTTTTTGTTTTCGTTTTCTTTTTCTTCAAGATGAGAAGCTGTGAGGGTTTTTTCTTGCTTTTTTATCTTTATCGCCCTTGCTTGACCAGAATAAACAGCTATACTCAGGACTCAGTACTGACTAAGGTGAAAATAATTTTTCACCGTTTAGGAAAAATTTTGCAGTCATGGCCATAAGAGTCTGCAATGTTGTCAACTAACCTTCACGTGTTTTTTTATTTCTTTCATATATTGAATAATCGTTTTAGGACCAGTGGAACAGTTCAGTCCGATAATGTCAGCTCCAGCCTCTTCCAAAGCCTTACACGCATCGACTAGCGTATAGCCGTCTCTAGTTTTTGGCGCTAAGGGTCCGAATGATACAACAATAGGAACGTCTGAAACCAATTTGCCTAATGAATTTGCGTTTGGTCAACTAAGCAGTAGGATAATTTTATGTATTGCATTTTGGGTCTGTTTTTTACATTTCAGCAACTCAACGCCCAGCGCCCAGGTCAGGTGACCAGGTGATTGGAAATCATGGCTGTTACTTTTTGTTGCCTGTAGACTCAGCGAGAATTACGATAGTTTTAGTTGTTTATGCTAAAGCACACTGGGGATGCAGCAATAGAAGCTAGTTCGAAATCGCTGTTTCACGGCGACCCTTAGCTTGATGACTTTAAGGGGGGTCTGACGTTGCAGAGTATTCCTAAGCTACCGAATGGGGGGAGTATTAGTAGCAACAACTGGTTGTCATCTGGAGAATGGAGAGCCCCTAGCATTGGTCTGTAGACCGCGTTTTTCGCTCCAAGAGGCTGGAGAGTTATATGCAGCTAAAAATACCTTTAGCGTTTTGTTTCACTGCTTCGACAGCCAGTAGTGCTTCCCCAACATCACCATATGTTTCGGCTACCAGATAGTCAGCTTTATAACTTACGGCCCATTCAATTTGCTGCTAAAAAATTTCCAACCATTAACAGCATAGATATAAATAATTTCTAGATGTTTTCTACGAGCAATACGTTTGCTTGCTTTCTGCACACTACACAGTACACACTATCAACAGTATCTTTAAAATTCCATTATGTACCTTGATTATCCAGTGATTTTATCTGACCTTGAACGTTTGTCGGCACTCTTCTATGGTCTCAGGATTGCTTGGGTCGTAGGTGCTGGAGTTACAAATGTTTCCGGCCATCAACAGGCCGTGCTTGTCAGCAATGTCACGCGCCATTTGCAAAGCTTTCTTGTTCAACTGATCGAAATCATCTTCGCGGTTAATCAAGCGAAGCTTCTGTTTTTGGCCATAGTACTAAACAGTTGGAAGAAGTAAGAAAGTTAGTTTCAACCGAGGGTGTTTTCATTTATTCTCGTAGTATAAGATCAGACGCCTGTTGCCCAGCTTTACAGGTCTTACAATCGTAAGTGCAAATCAGGTGATTCGTTACTCATTCGTTATGTAAATTTATTACGAGCCACCGAATGTTGCATTTAAAATGGTTACATTTGTAAGACTTATATAAATAATAAATTATTTCAAGCTCATTAAAAATTTCTCAAAAAGAACAAAATTATGCGATTCTACATACATAACTGTACCTAAAAATATTGTTTTTTTTATATTTGACAGGTTACGACTGGTCAGTACAGGTCATGTATTGACAGTACAGTATATATGTCAGTATGTGTCAAATACCTACTTTTCTTGTTATCCTATTCTTGATCTGAGTAACCAACATCTATAAAACCTCCAAATTATAACTTAAAGACTGGCATGACTTATTTAAGGCAACCTTGTCAGCCAATCTCGGGCACAAGTGATCGAATCTAAACAATTAGACCACAACATTAACATTTGGTAGTTTAATTACGGTCATAGCCAGTACGACGTCAGTGCCGGCCCTAATGAATTCTTCGTGAAGTTGCATAACCGCTTCTGGATGCTCTAGCACACACTCGGGAACAAATGGTCCAGCTTTAAGATATCCTCTTCGTTCCATTTCAAAAATATAACCTTCGGCACACAAGACTGTTTCGCCCGCCCTCATGCGCTCCATCAAACCTTCTGAAAAACAACTTCTGCCATTTATATACAGAAATGCCATGGAGGTTATGAGCTCTTTAGTGGTTGCATATTTCAGCCTATTCTGTGAGCATAAATCAGAAAGAATAACCTTCCCAATTTTACACACTGATTTCAGCTAAATATTTCCTACGCGCGTGGATGTCTTAGATTTATATTTCATAATGTCCCTAGATTACTAGCACTAAATAAAATAGGTCAATGGCTGCACTGAGAGTCTGAGATAATTTGTTTACGTTAATTTTTACGAACATCTAATAATTGCTTCAACGAATTCTTCATTAATACTTAAATATTCGCTGGAAGTCAATCTATTTTGCGACCAAAGTCAATCTGATAAATCCTGCCATAGTCTGTAGATAATTAGAGGCGAGGCAATGAATGCCGAATTGCCGAGCTCACTTTTTAATTTTTTAATCACACAGTTGGAATTCGTACTTATTTAAAATTTCACTCTGAGGGTAAATTACATACATAGTAAGCACATAGCTTGTGATTGTAAACTTTTCTCAAAAATACAGTTTTTGGGAATAACTTACTAACTGTACGTCCGTGTAGCGCCATCACTGTAACGAAGTCAAATTGTGAATACGAAGTATACAATCAAACTGTTACGGCAAGAAGCTAATTTGATTGTGCCCTTTTATCAGTAGCAGTATAGCAGCAACCCAGATTGCAAATAATTTAGATCAAACCATTAGTTTCGTAATTTTTATGCTCAGTGCGTGAAATTGGAACAAGCAACAGTTCGCTGCAAAAGAAACATAATAAGGAATTTACAGTAGTTTGTCATATTTGAGAATAAACTTGTTGCGAGCAGGTTTTGCTCGTTTGGGCCACTCATAGCCCAACAGATCTTTAATTTTTAATCAGGAATCCTAAGGCAGTGTTAACGTTAAAAACTTAAATTGTCAATGGGCGGAGTGTGTTTTCCAGTCTTCTATCCTAACTTTGCGTATCCTAACTTTGCGTCTGTCACACAAATGTGATGAAAAAGACTTGGGAGGGTTAGGTTATAATCGTTGGGTTAATAAACTTTCTGTTACGCGTTATGCGAGAAC
>JASANF010011652.1:0-34131 GCA_030248245.1 Trissonchulus sp. WLG1_4 | reverse complement strand
GGTCTCGGTTTTTCAAGTCTGTGAAAATTTTTCCTGTGGTCTCCCCTTTGGTTTATGTTTTTGGCAGGAAATTTTTTTCGGAAATGTTCATTTCACCAGAAATTCACACCAAACAGTGAGATTCTGTCAATTTTTTCCTAAAAAAATTTACCGTGGTTATTTAGTTTATCAGTAAACACAGTACATACACAAAAATGTACGTTTATGATTCGGTTTCTTATTTCATATTATCTTTCAAGTCTGTCTGTGTAATTATTATTATATTTTATTCTTTAGTATTATTGATTGGCTGGTCAACTTTTTTAAGCCATTTGGTGGCTTCACATACAGTCCTGGCGTCAAATAGTGTACTTCGTGCGTGCGTGTGCGAGTGACTTCGAGTGTTCGTGCGAGTATCATGTGGAAAAATTTTCGAGTGAGGTCAACCTAGGGTCACTGCTCTTAGCATACGGGTAAATACATACATGCTTAAGAATTTAGCTTGCAGGCTACGTACTTACGTATATGTGCTAGGTCAAAAGGTTAGCAAAGGTCACAAAACTTTACTCGGACCACTCCAACTTTTCTCGCTGAGGTATTCATTACAACTGCGAGTGAACTTGGAGTAGACTTCGTGTCAACTCCGAGTGAAGGGACACTATTTGAGGCCAGGACTGTACTTAACTGTAATTTCCAATCAATTAGTATGAGTTTAGCAAAAAATTAAAAAAATCTGTGAAAGTTCAACTAAACGCACTACTAAGAACTATGCGGTGACACATGCAGTTCGGTATATAAATGACAAGACTCTACTGACTACTCCCAACTAAAATTTAGTCCCAGGGGATTGAGGGGGCCCCACTCACAGGGGTGTCACGCCGGAGGCAAAGAATGAAAGAGCGTCACGGCGCGCAGGTCTAATTTTTGAGCCAAACCCTTTCTATCTTGGGTGTATTTTAGCAGAACATTGGTAATTCCAATACAATCGGAGCTATTTTTAACTAAATTACAGCCAAACAGTGTCAAAATTTGCTATTTTCTGGCAAGAACTAGGACAAATTGCGTCTGTATTGGAACAGGGGTCAAAATTTCACACTATTTAAGAGGACATGGTCCCACAGTCCCACACAAACGGGGGAAAGAACCAGCAATGTAACCAAAATTGTCGTGATGTAGCTGTTATTTATTACATAAGGTGTCTGACCACGGTCTTGTAATATTACCTACCTAAAAACTTGTAAAAAGTCATCAAATCGATAGGTAAAAAAATGGCAAAAAATGACCCAAAGTCTCGGTTTTGGCGGTCTCGGAATTTGGTCTCGGTCTCGGTAGTCTCGGTTTCGTGGTCTCGGTCTCGGTCTCGGAAAAAAAACCGAGACTTCCATCCCTACCCCCCGCCGAATCTTGACCGACGTGGTCCCGGTGTCTGTCGACATGCATGTATAATATATATCTTTTTTTCAGATCTCCATGTAACTAATCTGAAATGAGTACACCCAGGCAAAAAATGGTGACATTTGTTACTGGAAATGTAAAGAAACTTGAGGAAGTCAGAGATATACTTGCTCCTCATTGCAGTGTAAGTTTTTGCTTGCTGGTAAGCATAGTTGCACGCAGAGCCATTGCATAATTTTGGCCTTCTTAACTATATAGACAGTAGATGAGTACTCTAGCCATGCGTCTGAAACCGAAATGTACAATCGCTAAAATTAGTCGATGCGCACATATCAACAGATGCTCATATATACCAGTTTACGGGTCGGGGCGGCAGTGAAACCGCCATCTCTCACAAAATTTTTCCACAGTGATATTTACGCAAGGGTCCACCGCATCTGGTTTTTTATTTTCTGGCTAAGTGCTGACGTGGGATGACCCAACCATAGAACAAAGGTTGTACTTTTTTTGGATTTCGACGAAAAAGGTATATATATATATATATATATATATATATATATATATATATATATATATATATATATATATATATATATATATATATATATATATATAAAAAAAAAAAAAAATATAGTATATGTAATATGTATATGTATATGTATATGTTGTATTTTATCTTTATATACTTGCTTTTGCTTTCTAAGTTTTCACTTATAATTTTGTGTGTATGTATTTAGTATTACAGCCCGTAGCAGGACCCAAGTGCGGGAAACCTACGTAAAAAGGTTTGCACGCACACATATATAAATAAATAACCATGCGTTAAAATTAGTCTACTCAGAGATGAAAACGGGTCGGGTCAATTTGCGGGTCGGGTCGGGTCGGGTGGAGGTACCGTCGTGACCCGAAATTTTTTCGGTTCAAAAATACTACGTCGGGTCATATTTTTTAATTGTTAGTTTAAATTATCCCTAAAATTGGTAAAAAATATTGATTTTTAAAATTTTTCTAGCACTAATTCTACAATAAAATTATTTTTGCGGCTAGTTTTTCAAATGAACAAGCTTATGTCAGTTTTACTAAAACTTTTTGAGCATATACGTGATCTGAAGCATATATTTTTGAGACCCGAACGGATGAAAATTTTGTCACTGAAAAACGGATACGGGTCGGGTCGGGTCAGAGATCAAACGGGTCGGGTCGGGTCTCACAGTGTTGACCCGTTTTCATCTCTAGTCTGGTCTACCATAAAACATTTTCTTTTTTAGGTCTTGCAGTTCGACGCAGACGTGGCAGAGTTTCAGGGCGAACCCGCAGACGTTGCTAGCAAAAAATGCAAAACTGCAGCGGGGATCGTCAATGGGCCTGTGATCACTGAAGACACTGCCCTGTGTTTTAATGCCCTGCACGGACTACCTGGTGAGTATCGAGGATCAGGATTTTCGAGATGTTTTTATAGACATGGCAGTTTCGGTGAAAGCTTGTCGAGACCTCGAGACTACTGATTTTGGCTGAAAAGCGATCGTAGCTGCCATAGACAGTTCTATATATTATTGCCTTACCTTAGCGAGGTGATCTTGTAGTGTATATAATTTCTAAAATGGCTAATGTTTGCATTAATATTTAGTTCTGATTTAGAACTGCAATTCCATTTTTTGCACTGATGTTTAGTAAACATTGTTTTAAACAATATTTTAGTTTCATAAATAATATTTATAATATATACATACATTGTATAAAAGTCGTCCATGTATCTTGTTTTGCAGGAGTCTACGTGAAATGGTTTTTAAAGAAGTTGGGTCCAGAGGGCTTGTATAATTTGCTGGCAGGCTGGCCCGACAAATCAGCTTACGCTCTCTGTACTTTCGCTTATTGTCCCGGACCCGGAAAACCAGTGACTCTGTTTGAGGGAAAAATTGAGGGAGAAATCGTCCCGCCCCGCGGTCCCCGGGATTTCGGTTGGGACCCCTGTTTCCAACCCTCTGGCTACAATCTGACCTTTGCCGAAATGCCCAAGGCGGACAAGAATGTGATCTCGCACCGTGCTAGAGCTTTGGCTAAATTGAAAGATGAAGTCTTGCCTTTATTATAGTGCTATACAATAATTTGTATGACTCCTTGGCCAATGTACCCTATGCTACAAATGAGCTGTACAAGTTCTTCTGCACGCTCCAGCGTGCGTACAGGACTTGTACCGCACGGCACTTGTACGGCACGCTAAATACTTAAAGCATAAGAAACCCGGGAATCGAACCATCGCCATAAAAACAAGCAAATTATAATTCAAGACATCTTACCTACTGAGCCACCACTGCTCACACTCACTTAACTAAAAATTGTCTGAAGCTTAGCATTGTAATGAATGTATATAATATCTTTGACATAAAATAACAAACAAGGCATTTAGATTTAGCCTTACTATCTGTAGCTTGATAAAATCATACAGTAATTTCTTACGTAAATAAGTTACCATTTTTTTGTACAAACTTAGCACTCGTTTTAGCAATATCAACCGATGGAGCTGTGGCCTAGTGGTTAAGGCGTCTGACTACAGATCAGAAGTACTTGGGTTCGATTCCCAACAGCTTTGACTTTTTTGCAATTTTTATAAACTAATTTTTAAGTCATATTTAGATTTTAAGTAGTCATACAAGTACTTTATATCACGATCGAGCCTGTTTTCATACATCTGAATGCGCGCGTGCAAGGAAACCCTCGTGCGTAGCACTCGGGCGCTTCGCGCACTCGTGCCACGCATTCGGCGTTTCCCTTGCACAGCGTGCGTACAAATACATGAGAGCACGCTTGACCGTGCTACAAAGTTACAGTTATCTTTTGTGTAGAATTTATTATGATAATAATTCCACCGGTTATCATATTTATATTTATGACAGATAGCCTTGTTAGGCACTGTTGTCAACCAATGTTATTTGGAATGCTCCGAGTCTGAACCTGAAACCTCCAATTGTTGAATTTATTATTCAGGTCCCATCACCTAATTTTCAAAAAATCCGGGACAACCCCTAACACTATGACGCCGTATACATGTATGTGTAGTGTGTACAACCCTGTCAACAAAATGTTGACCTCAACATTCGTAGTTTTTAGTGATATCTTTGTGTTGTATTTCCCCATTTGAACACCATTGTGGAAGTGTAAATCCAATTCAGTTTTATTGTTAAAATCGCGCTTTACTTTTTATTGTATGTTATTGTTTTCTTCAATAAACATTTTTTCTACGGCGTCGATACCTGTTGCTAAACAAAATAGTTTACATTTCAGTTCTTGATATGTTTTCTTGTTAGAAACAATGTTTAAGCCCCGGTAGCCTTGTCTGGGATAATTTGATTCTGAGGTTCAGAACTTTTTTGGGCTTGTTGCTCACTGTTCTGGTAAAATAACACATCACTGTTTTTAGAAAAGATATTGATGGTATCTGTCTGACATAGGTTATAGACTATATACGTATAGTTAAAAGTAGGCCACAGGAAACTAGACTTCAAGGTTATTCGTTATAAAATGGATCATAACCCTTGGTATTTTCATTGTCCATTGTTGAAGATTTTGAAGGTAGATGATTACTAACAAACCAGAAGTAGTGTATAATTTTAGATGATTGTTCGCAGTTATTTGCAATATTTTGTTGCTATAAAACGAAGCATTTTCAATATTTCAATCAGTTCCGTCGTTGTTTCAGCTTACGAAACCTGTTAGCTTAGACGGTAGATCAGATTGTAGTGTCTGAGTGAATTTAAGTTGGTTCAACTCTGTCCCGGTTGACTTTGTTCATCTGCCGTGTAACATCAAGTGTGTAGAAAACGTAATGCAGATCGAGGGTAAGTAAGTACATTAGTGAATAACCTATTATCTTTGATCGTCTCAATCTCGAAGTTTGAGATAGATTCATACTTCATATTCATATTGGGCCCCGGGACAAAGCACGTTTTGTCATTTCGTCCTCTTTAGGGCTGATGGACTTTGGGACATGTGTACAACTATACTGGGAAAGGTGCGGTCTTGGCCTGATTCAGACTTTTGAACAGTTTGTCTGCTTGTCCGTATTGCCTAGAATTTCGACAAAGTTGAACTGAATTTAACTTTGATGGACATACGTACAAAATGAAATGTGCTTTAGTTCGGATAATCTTAACGGCTATACGGACGAATGTATATATGAATCAAATATTCGTTTTGCCCATAACGTCCGTTCATGAGTTTGCCCGCATGTCCCAATGTTCAAGCAGAAGTAGGCTATGCCTATAACCCTTAAGCTGTAAGTAAACTTGCACGATCAATTTTTGACTTAACTATTTTCAATTTCAATACCATTATCAATTTTTGGACAAATTATTTTCAAGATAAATTAATAATTGATATTTATTGAAATTGAAAGTTGGTTTTAATTATTGAAACAAATAATTGAAACAACCCTAATACCTACTGCACAAATTATGCCTAGGTTCTGAAAAGATTTTTTTTGGTCCAGTCTCAAATTGAATTGATCAATTTGCATCGATGCGGTGAATTCTGTAGTGTGTTGTCATTACTGATTTATTGATAAGCAAGCAAGAAAAACGGCAAGTCTCTACAACATGAACGATATATATCTATTTCAGTTAAGCTCTAACTTGGATAGACATGAATCAGTCATTGAAGATAAGATAAAAGTTCTGGATGTATAAGTGACAGTAATTTGAGTTTCTAAATTAGCAGTTTGCATTTCTCTGACGTGTCTCAACCCCGAGGTCGGTGGATCGAATCTTACTGTATCGATATTTGTTAAACCAATTTAAAGTCCAGTTGTGGCCATTAGGGGAGGCGCTTTCTCAGTCCCATGACCATCCACCAGTGGTACAAAAGCAGAACCCAGCGTGTGATTGGTGCTATTTTGTAGCTTAGCTTCTCCGCTCTCATTGGCTGTTGCGTTTGTCACGTGATTTGAGGAATTGGACTGTTTGTGGGAAGAATTGTGTGGGATATCGCCGACCCCACCAGCTATTTCTCGATTTACTATAGCCGGTTTAACTTGGTGCAAATCTACCGTGACCTGTTTGGTATGCAAATTGTCCAAGTCAGCAGGGGAGGGCCGTTTGTGCTCGTGAATCACTTGTAACATGGGGGGCAGTTCCGTTTCAGAGTCTGACAGAAGGGGCTGCTTAATTGGACTGTTTTGAATCAGGATTCGATTGCTGGTTATAGACGTTTTTTGGCCCCCCGCATTTCCTGGGGGGCTGGATATTTCCTTCTCGCTGCTTCTATCGCTTGTGGGGGGTGACCGTACCGTAGATCTTTCCAGCATACTTGAGGGGGGCCCGGGTTTGTCGGCCCTGTGGGGGACTCGAACATAGACTGGCCGATACAGAAGTACATTTTCGTCGTCGGCTAAAGTTCCATCATAGACTTGTCCGAGTTGAAATTCTGGTGAAATATACATTCCTCCCTCCACGTGACTGGAGCAGAAATCTGAAATTCAAATCATCTATATAGAAACTACGTATCATAGTTTAAACATGGACAAGTCGACTAATTGTATCAAGAGTAATTATATGTATGTATATATCCTCTTAATTTTATAATACATAGTAGAGTTCGCAATGGGTCGAAGTTTTACGACCCGACCCGACCCGACCCGAGATATATAGATTCCAACCCAACCCGACCCGACCCGACCCGAACCAACCAGATTTCTCGTTAAGCTGCTATGAAAACTCTTAAACACAACATTTTCTTGTGAAGTTTTTGTTATTAGTTTTTCGTGATATGTAGGTGATACGGTCTGTGAATCTTCAGTCCAGTAGTCATTCTACCACGAGTCCATTAGCATGAGAAAATGGTGAAACCGGCAAAATTCAACGTAAAAATTTAGGATTTTCACCCAAGATTTTTGACCCGAACTGACCCGCTTAACCCGCGGGTCGGAAAATGTCAACCCGACCCGACCCGTGCAGGCCCAACCCGACCCGACCCGACCCGATTGCGAACTCTAATACATAGGAACCTAGTTAGCGGCGTCACGCGCCCTTTCCCCCAAAAACACATCTATATGTATATATGTAGGTACCTGAACGATTTTGCAACTACAACAAAAATCTTCTCAAGCTTAATAAACGTGTGTGCAGTTTTGAGAAGCCTTGCTAAATTTAGACCATGAGCTTTGGTGATGCCAGCTAAAATGCCATTTTTATCGGGGACTACTTGACCGAGCGGGGATTAATTTTGGAATCCTCTGTAAACACAATATCCTGGACTGAAGTGTCGGGGGCTGAAATCGGAGTAGAATCTTAGATCCGGGTCTAGAATGTTGAGCACCTGATACACCTCGCTCAAAAAACTGAGTTACAGCTTTCGCAGAGAAATTGCTGTTGTCAGCCTTTTGCTGACGTGCACGTGACATCAGCCAGCCAATCAACTGTCAGTGAGGCCCGGTTCACACAGACGTACTTTTTACTTTTTACTTTTTGTTCCTTCTAGAGAAGGAACTATTGTTTTGAAACCAACTCTGCGCAGTGCAAAAGTAGCAGCTACATGCTGTTATGCGCATATGATTAACACGTAAAGTCAGTATGGGAGCTGACTGTTTTTTTTTGAAAACGGCGCTGTTCCCAATTTTAAACGAACAAATTGTAAAGAACACTTTTTCAGAGATCTCAAATTGTAATTTAAATTGATTTTTGTTCATTAAAACTTTTTTGGCCAATGTACAAAACACATATACAATTCACGTGACTGTCTGGACTATTATTTGTTTTCCAGTTTCAAACTTCAAATTGTGGCATAACCTCTAGTTCTTCTGTTAGCTAAAGCAAAGTTAACGTAGGTTTATTATTGTTAAAAAATAAGTATATATAAATTTGAATACTTATTGAGCGCATATTAGTCATGTCATTTTTCTTTTCGGAAGTAGTGACAATTAAACATCATTGCAATGTAAGCAGCGTGGCCGAGCGGTCGAAGGCGCTAGGATAGTTCAAGAGGATTGTCTTACTGCCTGGGTTCGAACCCCACAGTTGTATTTTTTCCAAAAAAGTAATAATGTCTGCAAAATCTATTTTTGTCAATAAAGTGAACTTAGGTTCTGAAATCAAAAGTGGTTTCGGCAACTACATACATAGACCATGTTTCTGGCAAAATTTTTTAAATTTTTACAGCTCAGTAACTCAGTATGTATTTTATGTAAGCGCTGATACCAACACTGCACACTGAAGTGCGAAGCTAAATTTCGCGAATTGTTAAGGGTGACAAATATGGATTTTGCACTCAACAAAGGAACCTTGCCCCTTTTGGGGCCTGCTTGTTACTTTTGGGCCAAAAGTAAAAATTTCGGTTCATACAGAACGTACTTTTTACTTTTTACTTTTGGCCAGAAGTAAAAGTAGAAACGCGTTCTACTTTTTACTTTTTACTTTTGCAATCTAGCCAATCAAAATGCTCTGAGAGAAGCTCCGCCTATTGAGCTTCATTATTATTGGTTAGATTTCTATTTTGACAGACAAGTGCGGCAAAGCCAGCCAATTGAATGCGATCTTCCTCAAGTAAAAAGTAAGCCTGTGTGAACACTTTTGCAAAAGTAAAAAGTATAAAGGAAAAAGTAAAAAGTATGTCTGTGTGAACCGGGCCATACGACGTTCGACAAATAAAGTATTAAAATGAACTTGGTTTTTGCTGTTTACCGTATTCCACTGCTGGTCCAGGGGCATTGGGTATTCGGAAGGGGACAGTAGCAACCGTGAAGGGGAATTCCATCATCAAATCATCGCCTGACTTTTCAAGCTCTAAGCAAACCTATAACCATATATGGGGCTTTAAAAAGCGGTATTAAATGTCTTGAACTTGGCATACCTAGTTGGTGCATAACTTTTTCTATTTTTTTTGGCATTTTAATCAGATTTATCATCCTATATAGTATGGTAACAAGCATATATATACATATTTAGTAGCTGCAATCGACAAAAGTAATTTAAATCGTTTACTCTGCCTACTTGATCTGAAACAGGCATTTGTACCCATGTTTAAACTTTATATTGCAGACTTAAGTCTGACCAACAAATGCTGGACCCGAGGCAAAACAAACTATGTGATTTCATTACGAAAAGAACAAATTTCAGCCATCAAGAGTACAGCAAGTACAGTTGCTAACATCACGTCACCTGTTGTACTTTCTCTGTTCTTTGGTCATTCTCTCAATTTTTGGTTAACCTAAAGTTTGACCCAAAATTGCTGGACCCTGGGACAATAGAAAATATGTGATTTTATAATGAAAAGAAAGAATTTCAATAGCCAACAGTATAGCAAGTAGTCACAAAAATGACGCCACCTGTTTTGTC
Organism: Trissonchulus sp. WLG1_4; assembly: GCA_030248245.1. Classification (NCBI taxonomy): domain Eukaryota; kingdom Metazoa; phylum Nematoda; class Enoplea; order Enoplida; family Ironidae; genus Trissonchulus; species Trissonchulus sp. WLG1_4. The sequence continues at coordinate 24,433 of JASANF010011652.1, read as the reverse complement.
TCAGGGTTCAGCAATTTCTGGTCAGACTTCAGCAAACCTTGAGAACATAGTATATCTGTATGAGCCGACAGACGCCAATGAGTGTGGGGGGCACGACGGGGAGTTTGACGGGTTGCTCGAGTGTGGAATCGTATTTGCCCTGAGAAAACGGGGTGACGCGGGGGGAGCGGTGTTCCAGCACGGTATAGCTCAGATGCTTGTTCACTCCCAGCACCCCCTTGTCGATAAAGTATTCCACGTACTGAAACAGAAAAGATTACTGTTTGTTGGTGGTGGTAGGCTACTGTACTTAATGAAAACTTCAGTGGATCAAAAAGCACTTTAGAAATTCAGGTAAAGTTTAGGATATTTTCGGTCGATCAGTGAGGGAGGATTCACAAAATGAGAGGCCAAGGAATCCCCCCCATATTTTGTTCCTATGACATGTGTTGTTTTAAATGCTACGGTACTACTTTTTGCGATGATGTAGGAATTTTAGTATGTATATATTATGTAGGTATACCGGCAGAGCACAGAATACACCTTAGGCCAGGTTCACACAAACTTATATTATTACTTACATAATAGCCCCTTAAGTAAAAATTTTGGTTCATGCATATCGTACTTTTTACTTTTTATTTTTTACATTAGCCCTTATGTAGAATTGCGTTCTACATTTCACGTTTTACTAAAGCATTCTGGCCATTTACAAGCTCTGACAGAAGTTCCACCTTTCTAGCTTTATTTTGATTGGTTAGAGTTGTTTTTTAACATATGTACACCTGCGCTTACTGTCAGCCATTATGCAAGCGTAAGCGGCCTGCGTTTAAGGTGGCGCTCAGGGGAACCGACTTTGGCGTTTAATTTTTTTCAGCGACAGTTTTGACCATAATGTCTTGAAGGAAAGTTGTTCAAAATAAAAATAGCTTTCATTTGATGTGCATATTGTGATAAAAAAATTTTTTTAAATTTTTTGGACAATTTTGTAGCCGTAGCAAAAAATTTTTTGTTTCCATATAAAATGATTACTCATATCATTGAAATATGCGGTTTCTTAGCTTTAAATTGATGTATTAAACTTAAGAATACGTTGAAGTTTTGCTGAGTTATTTAGCCGTGAAAATAGCGAATCCAAAATGAAAAACCTACAAAGCTGATAAATCTTCGAAAATGTCAAATTTTTGATTTAATTTTTTAAAATTAATTTAAATTTTGTATTTTTTTCAACGGAAATATGCAGTCCTAGGAAAGGTCTAATTTTTGAAAAAGTGAAACGTGTGGGCAAACCTTACATTTTTGCGTAGCGAAATCGACTACTTTTTTTGGACCTGGGTCCCAGCTGTCGTTTGCGATTGAGTTGAAAATTTGCACAATGAAAGAAAGAATATAAATGCAGACGTGAAAGTTTTTCGATGTTCAAATTTTGGCCCGCAGGACTTTTTGTAGTCGCTCAAACACGACTGATTTTTGAAAAATCGATTTTTTGCAAAGTCAAAAATAAAAATAAAAAATCGAAGATCAATCACGTCTAGATTTTTGAGAGATCTTTCTATTGATACCAAGATCATCAAAATCGGTTAAAGTTTCGCTGAGCTAGGTCAAAAACAAAATTAGTGTGAATAGGAAATTCGACATGGTCATAAAACTTGACACATTCACATTAAAGTGCTGAACTGTATTGTAAATAGGTTTTTTTGATGTCTCTTTGATATACAATTAAAGTGGTATTGCTATTTATATATTGCATGAGCTGAGCGCCAAACATGAGTTTTGTTGCTGAGCGCTACCTTAAGTAAAAAATTAACTTTATTTAAGGCTGTGTGAACACTTTTATTTGAGTAGGTAAAAGGTATCACTGTGTGAAGTGAACCGGGCCTTACTTCTGCAGAAAAGTTGTGTTAAAAATTATCATAAATTGTTTCCACATATATCCCTTTAATGTCCAGATAATCTGTCTCTCTCTAGGCAGCCTCATTCTGACACGTTTGGCCAGTTCTAGTTTTTTGACCTTTGCTCGAGCTACATACGTGCGTGGTAGAGAGATCGCAAAACCGCCATTCGGTAGAGAAATGAATGGTGAACAAATAATTGAGGATAAGTCTGTTGCTAATAATGAGAGGAATATTGATATTAACTTTGCACCTGTACAAGTCTGATCTTGACGGCAGTGGCCTGGTCTGACTGATTCTCCACTTGGGCATGGAGTCTCATGTTTTCGCCGCATACGTAGGCCGTACGCTCCAGGGTCACGTGCAGACCGATAGGACCGCGTTGGCAACACAGGCAGCAGACTGTCTTCTTGTCTTGACCTACCATCGGGCTCTAGAACAATACAGAATCTCTGGTTGACCCATGACCTTTTGGGTTGGGCTGTTTTAAAACGATTTTTCGGATTCTTGGTTTGGAATAGCCGAATATACTTTTTGGCATCTGTTAAAACATATTTTTCAATTTTTGTCGTTGCCCATGATATTGATAAATTCTGCTAGTGTTATTAAGGTTTGTCTGTTTCAGGACCGAATAAAATCCAACCCACCAGGTATTTTTCTTCCATGCAGTCTATATGGGGTCCAATGACAGTGAAGTATTTCATGCCTTGTGGGGGACTGGCGTAAGGAATATCAATCACTACCTGCAAATAGAAATCGATGGTACGTGATGATTCGCGGATCGTATCCTATTCGCAATCTCGCTAAGTCGGTAACAACAATGCGAGAAAGTAACAGGGATGTGCATTGTGGCTTAGCATTGTTCCCAATAAACCAGCCACATCACTAGCTGTTGGTCTGACAGTGTAGTGTACATAGTGGTGGCTTAGTCACTTCGAACGTTATGGGAACGATACGCATACGTGACCTTTACTGTTCAATCACAACCAGCGTTCCGAGCTCTTTTCAGCCAAAAATATATACTTCTCAAAACATTTTCAAAAATCTAAGATCTATGTCAAAATGGTGTCCGTCAAATGAGGTTTTATAAAAGCTTCATGTGAATTTGAGTCAGTCGGATCACTTTAGGGTCGGTGGGTAGAAAAATTGCTACAGGTGTTTTCACGCTTTTTATTGATGCACTAAAAAGATTAAAGAATAATACTATAAGAACAGTTTGTCCGCAGTAGCTCGATAATAATGTTTGAAAGGGAAAAGCTTGAGATTAAAAGCCTTTTGACACGAGGACGCATTTTGCTCCTTGGCGCATTGCAGGACGCACGAGCAAGATTTTATATGTTAACGCATTTCCTACAATGCAGCAGTCAATGTATAGCATTCCGATGTTAACATTATAATTATTAAATCTTGCTAGTGTACCCGCTCATGCATGACGTACTCCATGCAATGCGACATCAAAATATTTGCCTTGTGATAGTCCGTTAAAATTGTGACAACTCAAGCATTGATTCAGCTGGATTCTGTCAGAACACATGGGGCTTTTAATCCGGTACTGCATAGTAATTACTTTTAGGTAGTATCGTATGGTTCCGGCCTTTGATTCGAAGGAACATGGAAGAGCGGTTTGCGGGAGATTGAACTTGAAGGGAAGCTGGTGAAGGCCGCGCGGCAGGATAGGGATCATACCATCGTCCTCGTGCTTGTCTCAAACACAACAACAACAAAATTGAATAATGTTTAACAATATTCAACATTAATTGTATTCAACATTATTCAACATTAGATTAATAGTATTGATATTTACATGTTTTAAAAGTAGAAAAAGTTACACTGTATATTGATTGATAACAGCAATGTTTCTAATTTTGTCTGAGTTTCTGTTATCTCCATAAACACTGTATTTTGGATAATCTTGTTAGAATGTTTTCGTCCATGCCTGTTAAAACACTGTTTTCTAGTCCCTTACTGCTGTGTTATTATGTATACTGTTGTGAGTGTAACTGTATGTGCACTGTGTTATTTTATGGTCATATTACTGTATTCATGTAAATAAACTGAGTATATACTGAAACACTGAGCAATTACGCGTTCTGACAATAAATTGAAAGTGAGTGGTGGATCGAAGATTTCTATCGTTATTCTCACTTCATCGAATCTACTGTTTTGAACTCAGCTTACGTCTTAATAATGCAATATTTTTCGAAAAATTTCACAATATTTGGAGAATCACTGCAACTAAAAAAGTACCTAACTTAGTGTAGTAGCTTGCACGAAGTATGTAGGATCACAAAAACAATATATATTGTAGCTTGCCCAGTAGTATGCTTCTGATTAGGTTTTTTATAAATATTAACTTTTTCAGGTTGCTAATAAATTGTAATAACTTTTCAATTATTACGTAGTTGTGGTTTGCCAGTAGTTTGTCAGAGACTACCAAACAACCATTTCTATCCATAGCCAACTCTGGAGTCAGCTACGTACGTCACAGTTCTGGCTGAGAGTTCTTTTTGCCGGCTTATCTCGGCTCGGCATTTTCCGCTGCTATTCTGCCGTCAGTGGCCCGAAACCAGAGCCATGAAATAAAATAGCCAGACGCTGCGCCGGGTCGGTTGGGTCTGAGCCATTGAATAATTAAAACTGTAACAGCAGTCCTGATTGGCTCAAATGGAGATATATGCTTTGGCTAGTCGCGGCAAGGCCTAATGAAACTGTGTTTGGCATTAGAAATGAGCTAAAATTGAGTTTTACTATCCCGCGGCGGACTGAGAACCAAAAAAGAAAATTTTCCTGCTATAAAACCCAACCCCAGGCCTCAAGTCGCGCTAGAATGATGTGTGTCACCAGAAGACTGCTACTATTGAGAGCAAATGGATGAATTATAGATTACGTAATTTCACCCATGGAGGATTGTCAAACACCCTCTCACTGAAATAAATCTATAATGACAAAAAGTTAATAAAAAAACTGATTACCGAATAATGGATAATATTTTTGTGCGTTAAATTGGAAAAACTTGTAAACCTAAGTCTGACCAAAAATTGCTGAACTCTGAGACAAAACAAATAAAGTGATGCGATCCTTTGCAAAACTCTGGATCACTGAAATGTTTTCTTTTTGTAATAATATCACGTGCTTTGATTTGGTTCCGCGTCCAGCAATTTTTGGTCAAATAGTTCTTGACATGTCAATGAATGATTTCGTCGAAAACTCAAGTACACTGCAATAACACCATGTTTATTCGTTGGTAATGGCATATGACGAATACACAGTTTTATAAACGAAGTTATATATTATGTGTAAGTTATAGCACGATGTAGAGTGCACTCAGCGATTTATGCGCACTGTTACGTCAAGCGCCAAGTGCATAAACTCGTGCGAGCAGCGCACGAGTTTATGCACGCGGGCTTCACGTGCCAGTGCGGATAGTGGCTGAGTACACACTGCTAAGTATATATTATAACGTCCTTATAATATGCCTGTCTTGAAATATACATATGCCTGTCTTGAAATATACAGTGCAATATGTCAATGTGTGAATCTAGCAGCGTGCACTTGTTACTGGCGTTAGTTATTGCACTGTTATTTCAAGACATTTATGATATAATTAACGTTATGATTAATATGATCGAGAACACGAGCTTAGCTAGAACACAGGTAGGCTGGAGAGTGTGGTTATTCTTCGGAATTGGCCTTGCTTTGAATAACTGCATGCATACCTTTTCCCCAAATAACTGCTTTGTCGTCTAGCAAGTATTGGTCATCTTTAACAGTTCTTCTTTCGCCACTTTTCATGATTTTCCACTCCGCGTGAGCCTTGCCACGCAGAACCACACGGATTCCTGAAAATTAGTAGTTTTCAAATGACTTATAGTAATTCTGTATATTGATAATAATCTAAGTTATATGTACTTGTCCTTATCTGTGTCTGTTTGTAACCAATTATTAGCCATGCTATCCTTTTCTACGATACTACATATGTACCTATATATCATACATTACTTTCAAACTCCAAGTTTTGTGTTATGGAGCTATTACATATTATTTCCTATTAAAATATTAGCTCCCAAGCAAAAGTTGTTGATTTTCCCCGTAGTTTCAAGAGACGTATGTAGTTTGGTTGATTAGGCCCTGGGCCCGGTTTCATAAACAATGAAGTATGAACTTCAATTCATTATATAGTAACACTGATGCAACATACAAAAATGTAGAAAATGCGGAATAACTTTGAGTTCATGCAATAACATAAAAATCTTTTTGATAGGTCAACAATATGCTACATAACGTGTCGTTAAAATCTCATGAAATTCTGCGTTATCCGGTAAAAAATGTAGCTACAACTTGAAGTCAATCATTAGTTGCGAATATTGATGCATTTTTTCAAGTCACTAATATCAAGAGTACATAATAGAGTCTACTCTATATAGAAGAAGAGTGAGACAGAGACACTCTGCAGCCTGCCTGTGTTATAGCGCAGGTAGATGCGCTCGTCATTTCCAGGCCACATGTTGCCGTTTTGTGCAACATGTGGCTGGCCAATCAGCGCGTAGATTCTCTGCGAAACACACTTTAGTATACAATCGCTGATGCGTTGATAAGCATTAAAATATGGATAAAAGGTTAATAACTCATTATTTATTCATTGTCTGCTTGCAGTTGCAACAAGCTAAGTTTTCGGCAAAAGTATTCAGTAAGTATCAAGCATACACTTCCAAGCACATTGGCCTGAGGCCATCGTAAACCTGTTGGGCCATCGAAAGTGTACTTTCTCAATTTACAGATTTCCCATAAATAGTTCTCCTTTTCCAGTCAGTTAAACTGCAAAATCGGAGTCAAAATTTTTTGGCAATTGAAACTTGGAAGGTGCGGATTAAGTTCAAATTATCAAGTTTAATGATTTCTGTTAATACATCATGTTTACTAATGAAATGATATTCAGAAAATTTTAAAATTGTAGTTTTTCTGTTGTCTCAGTTTGAAAGCAAGCAGCAAAGTATTGCCGGTTTTTAATGGAATTATGATCACAACTTAGTGAAGCATCAGCTCTGTGTGGATCCGTGTGGTCGAATGGTAGTTTGTTAGGTTTGTAAACCTGAGGTGACATCGTCGATTCCTAGTAGATACATTTTTGTAATACTTGCATTTTCAAATTACTTTTTTAGCAACCGCAAAAGCAGCAACTATGTAACTGAACATTATTATTATTATATTTTATTGTGACAGATGCATAGCAACGGTAGAAAACGTGTAAAACAGACTCCGCACATTGACACTTTAACGCTAGAACTGTGTTAAGATACCAGAATGAAAATTAAAGACCTGTTGGGCTGTGGTCCAACAGGAAAAACAGTAAAAAAGGTTTGCAAATACCTTTAGGGATATTTTGGTAAACTTTCAAGCAAAATTGATTGAGAAACTTTTGGTTTTGAGATATAAACTTTTCTCAATTTCTTAAAAGTTTGTCAATCAATTTTGCTGAAAGTTTGCCAAAATATCCCCAAAGGTATTTGCAAACCTTTTTTAATGTTTTTGCAAGCAGACTATAAACGAATAATGAGTTATTACCTTTTATCCCTATCCCGATATATGATTGAACACGTGCACAGGCGTCTGGCCAATCAGAGAATAGGAGCTCGCTTCTGACTGGCCAGCCACATGTTGCACAAAATGTCAACATGTAGCCTGAAAACGACCAGCGCATCTGCATTTGCTAGAACACAGGCAGGCTGGAGAGTGTCTCACTCTTTTTCTATATACCTAGAGTGAGACGCTATTATCAAGAGTACATAATAGCTTCTCACTATATATAGAAGAAGAGTGAGACACTCTCCAGCCTGCCTGTGTTCTAGCACAGGCAGATGCGCTGGTCGTTTTCAGGCTACATGTTGACATTCTATGCAACATGTGACTGGCCAATCAGCGCGTAGATTCCCTGCGTAACACACTTTAGTATATAATCGCTGATGCGTTGATAAGCATTAAGATAGGGGTAAAAGCTTAATAACGCATTATTTATTCATAGTCTGCTTGCAAAACCATTAAAAAAGGTTTGTAAATATCTCTAGGGATATTTTGGCAAACTTTCAGCGAAATTGATTGAGAAACTTTTGAGATATAAACTTTTCTGAATTTCTTCAAAGTTTCTCAATCAATTTCGCTGAAAGTTTGCCAAAATATCCCCAAAGGTATTTGCAAACCTTTATTAATGTTTTTACAAGCAGACTATGAATAAATAATGAGTTATGAACCTGTATCCCTATCCCGTTTTATGATTGGAGCACGTGTACAGGCGTCTGCCAATCAGAGAATAGAAGCTCGCTTCTGATTGGCCAGTCACATGTTGCATAGAATGTCAACATGTAGACTGAAAACGACCAGCGCATCTACCTGTGCTAGAACACAGGCAGGCTTGAGAGTGTCTCACTCTTCTTCTACATAGAGTGAAACGCTATTATGTACTCTTGCTATTATGTAGGCTACTCTTGCTAATATTTACTAATTTATAGGACTAATGAAAGACTTTGACTTAGCTAGACTTTTGACTGCATCGAGCAAACGTAACAAAATTTCACCCACACATTATGTAACATATATTGGTGATGTGTCACTGAAGTTTCTACCAGAAGCGTTAAGTAAGCGCAACGTTATAACTCAGTTTCTACCTTACGTTACGTCAGTCTTACAAATGCACTGGAAGTGATCTGTTATGAAACCGAGCCCTGGAGTGCAGTCTTAGTTCCAGTGAGCTGGACAGATAATAGTCGTCTCCAAAAAAAACAATAACATAGGTTCAATCATTTTGTTTCGAAACAATTCGTCACTTTGCATAGGGCTAGTAAAAAAACCAGAAAATAGCAACCATAAATTTCCGGAAAAAGTTAACATCTGATTTATTAGTCTACAGTTGGACCTTTCCAGTGGGCAGTGTTGTTTTGCCTTTTTTCTTTTTAGAATACTTTTTTAGAATAACTTTTTAGAATTTTCTAAGTTGACAAATCAAAGGTTATGTTTGAACTTGAAATCTTATAAGCGCTAAACAAAGTTTGTTCTATGACACACGAACTTTTCTTCTATATAAAGTCCGAATCATATTCTACGTGGTAATGGTTTGTGGTTCTGCACTTTTCCACACTTGTTCTTCAAAAACAAGGCATAAAACAACAATCGAAAATTTGAAGACAGAGCTCAAAACGATACAAAACGAATGAAACTTAAAATCACAAGGACAAGGACAAAAGCACAAACAACAAAAAGCACAAGTATTAAAATATGAATGGACTTAAACTGGACGACTCACCGCGTATTTTGATATTTTCGCTATTTTCCAGCAGCACATGTCCTGTCAACGCTTCCCCGGCATAATACACATCTTTCTCTAATCGAATGTCAAAGCTGCGAATATAATCCATGGTCAAGTGCGGCTACACCATAACGATCACCTTTCAATAAGGCGCTCTATAAGACAAAAGATAATAGCTATGAATTGGGCCTGCACAGCACTGAAATGTCTCTGAGGCTGCCTTATACAGGCTTGTTTATATATGATCCTTATATGAGAATAAGTAGGTATATGAGCCTCTATAAAGAAACACTAAAGTCTTAGTCGGATTCTAAACCGCTGGAGCTCAAACTTACTAACACTGTGTGTTCCAATAAACATTATATCATCTAAAATGTATCTATCTAACTTAACGTGTGTGTGCTCCTGTGTGCTAGTAAGTATGAGTGCTTAAGTGAGGTTGCATTTATTCCCACAATGCATGTTCAGATAGTCAGTTGTAGCATAGCCTGAAAAATCTATATGGAGCAGGCCTTTTTTGATTTGAGAAAACCAGCTAGGATATAGAAAGGAAAGGAAAAAATGTAAAAATGCGTTCGGTCAAAAAATCAAGCTTAAGCTCTCCCCCGCTTATTTTATTACCAACAAACTGGTCTGAGTTTTCTCTGGTTTGTGGCTGCTATAAATTTATTGAATTAAACTAATGATTTCGGTCCGATATAGCTTAGAGGTGGAACCCGCGAGTAGCTTTATGAAGTGTTGTATATTTTGTGGCTCATTTTTCCGTAAAAGTCAAGAATTACATAAATTTAAACTAGTAACGAGTTCCTATTGCTGCCTTGACTTTTATTGTTACTAGGGAAACATTGTCAAGCATATGTTAGTGCTATCCGGGCTTCTGCACACAAAGTTTAGCTTAAAATACGAACCCTTAAATTTTAAGGAGTCAAAGTTGCAACATTAAGTTGGAAATAAAAAATTATTAAATAATAGCCTAGTTTTTATGCGTTATAAAGTAAAAACTAACGAAATAGTCTAAATAAAACAAGCAGGCCCCAAAAGGGGGCAAGGTTCCTTCGCTGAGTAAAAATTCTGCTTATTTTACCTAGGAGAATTCAGCTTCGCACTAATACCTGTGTACAGTTGATCTATTCAGTTTCAATGCTCATGTCGAAAACACATGCCATAATTGCAACTACTTGCCAACTCGACGACGCTATCGCTTTCCTTGACAAAAAAATCTCATATCAAAACAGTTTTTGCTGACAAAAGTGGCGTAAATATTTTGCAAAAATTCATCATATGAGGGTCGATCCCTCGAAGTACACATCAACAAATTCAGGACTAGCGCTTTTGACCACTCGACCACACCAGTTCGATATTTAACGATGTTCAGCTATGACTATGTAGAAGGAAAGTAGAAGCCAGACACCAGACTAGACGATCACGTGATTAGCATGTGTATACGGAAGTTTTTTAAATCACAAAATTTTAGTAAAATGACAATTCAATGCTTAGGCAAAAATGTCGTTGACCATTATTTCATTCAAAATAGTAAAAAAATACCGGTTTTCAAAAAAAAAGACCAGTTGGTTCCCATACTGACTTTACGTGTTAATCATATACGCTGGAAAACATGTGGCTGCTACTTTTACACTATGCAGCGTTGATTTCAAAACAATAGTTCCTTCTCTAGAAGGAACAAAAATACCTACTGCTAGACATAACATAGCCTAATTTCAGCTGATTTAAATGGTAGTAGTCAGCTATATGGGATGGGCGTATTAACTGAGAATTATACAATAACACAAATACTGCTATGTTAAACAGTTTTGGATGCAAACAGCATGAGTAAATTCAAGGTCTTGGTGGTTGTTACGTTTGGCTATTTGGCGACCTAGGCCCAGTTGTATAAAGATTTGAGCGGCCGTTTATTTCAATGGCCGTTTATCTCAATGGAGTTTTCTTTGTAAGATAACAGTTGAAATTTTTCTGTGCTATAATCACAGCATTTCACTATTTAAAATAAAAAAAATAATGTCAACGGGCGTTGATTAAAACGGATGTTGAAATGATAGGCCGTTGCAATCTTTATACAGTTAGACCCTAATCAGCACCACAGTCAGACAAAAAGCGGTTGCGCCACTTCAGTTTTGGCTTATTGCTGAAAAATCGTAAAAGGCAGCCTCTACTTGTAGTGATCATCATTGGCCGTGGCCACAACCTTACTGGTCACTCTGACAAAAAAGTTACTGTTCGGCGCACGCCCACCATATTTAACGATTGTATAATGTAGGTTCATGCCCATTAGTCGAGCTTTCGAAAGAGCTATTGATGTCCACTCAATGTTCACTCAGTGTCCAGTAATTAACAATCAAAGAAAAAGTTTAGCCTTCAATATTGCAATTGCAGAACTAATCTACAGTATAGTTATCAAACTTGTCGTTGTCAGCCTAGCAAAACCACAGCTATGGAATTATTGAGGGGACGATTTTTATATGTACCTAAAACTACAATTCTAAAAAAGAAATTAGGAGTGAAATATATAATTCCACGTGTCGGCACTTATTTAAAACAATTCACACGCCGTTGCTAATGCTTGACTTAACCGTGTGTGTAATGTATTCTAAATTTATGTAAATTCGTATTCCTTAGTAGAAGAGGTACGCAGCGCATTTGCTGCTCTAAACATGGCCATTTTTATTCCACCACATTAGTTTTTGGGCCTAGTGGACGTTTGCAAATTTTTCCAAAGATTAGTGAACAAATATTGGAAGTCTGCAAACTCCGAGCGGCCGTTTGCAAACGGGGGATGTCTGCAAACTCAAACTAACCAATTTCAATACACCTCGTCGCAGGTGTCAAAAGACTGAAATATCAATATAGAGGTGTAAATTTAACCACCGGATTTGGCAAAAACTGAACTCACCCACCATTGAACAATAGAGCTTTAAACAATTAACATTTGGCATCATATACTGATAACTTAGATGAATTGTGATAAATTGGCAGTTTAATTTCATTATTCAGTTTCTACAACACTGTACGTATTTTTCATTGTTTACGTTACGTGTTTTCATTTTTATTATGGACACAAATTTGATAATTTTTCACTGTGATTTTGTAATTTTGTAAATTATGACAAGTCAAAAATTTGGAAAATTTTGTCACTTTGAAATTTTTTAAGATGCGAAATTTTGAAATGCTACAGGCCTCAGAACTGCACAAAGAGTCAGTTTTGTGGTAAGACAGTTTGCGCTTTCGGTAAGACAGTATGCGCTTTCTACCTACATACTCAAAAAGGGCCTATGTCTAAAGGTTCGGCCAGGAAGCACTAGCGTTTTTTTCCTCGGAAAACGCGTAGGGTTTTCTTCCCCGCACCATTAAATTAAAATATAATTTTTAAATCAATGTTAATTTTCGTGTTAATTTTAATGATTTCAATTGAATTGCTTGACTTTCAGCTTTTCTTTTTACTTCCAACAATTTGATTTTCTTTAAATTAACAGTTATTTTATCATGTTTGGATATAAAATATCAATTTTTTTCACCAATTTTAGTGATGGTAGTTTTATAATTTCTGGTAAAACTTAATTTTACTTTTGTTTTCTGAAATTATTGCCTAGTGAGGTTTAGGTTTAGGTCCGTAATTGTTAGCTGATCACAGTGTTTTGGCCACAGGTTCTTTTTTGCCACAAAATTTTTTTTTCATATCACATTAAATCAGTAGAGGTAGCTCACGTTTCATTCTCCCATGTCAGTGTTTACGTCCCCTACCCGACCTGACGCACGCTGTCGGTAGCATCAATAATATATAGCTGCTTGCGTGACAGCGTTTCCAAATCATGACTGTATAAAAGAAGTCAAAACATGCTATAAGAATCATGTAAAATGTGAAATTAAACAAGCTCGTCTGCTGAGTAAGAAATGTACCTCCTGATTGAGTACTGACAGTACTACTGATCATGACCTTGGAGTGTCTATATTTCGCAGGAAATTTTGAACGCGGCCATAGCCCATAACCATAACCATAATTGAAGTAACATTTTGGCGAAGAGTAAAACATTGAGAAGATTGATTTTTGGACGAAAGGCTCTTGCTTCTATTCAGTTCTATTTGTCTGCAGTGGCCAGTGCGTATGTAATGCACTTAGCCTCAGAATTGTAAACCTACTAATAAAATTCAGTAAACTAAACTTCATTGAATATAGTTAATTATATATAGTTTATTAAAGATATGACGCTAGCTGCAGACTGGCTAGTTTAACTAGTCACCGAACTTGTTCTAGATAAACTGCAGTGGTAACAGATAATGAAAACATATAGGTATGTGCCCAGCCAGGGTCGTTGGTTGAATGTTGTAAAATTCCTACGTAGAATTTTATTTAATTTTAGTTTATGTAAAGCTCTATTTGTTTTTTTGTGTTTTTTAATAGAGACTGCTGAGTGCTTGCTTTCTTCTCAACGGCCAGCTTAGCTCAGTTGGTACAGCGTCCGACTCTTAATCGGAAGGTAGGTGGTTCCATCCCACTTCGGCAGTCACTTTTTGAAAATTCCATACCGCTCTTCTGCACTGCAGGCAGTCAAGCACTACAGAATACGGTAGCTGATCGACCTACCTGCCTTTCCAGTGTTAATTAACACTGGAAATTTGACCTACCCTACTTTGCATAGGAAATCGAGAATCTGAATATAATACATATGCGGCCCCTGAGGGAGCCGCGTAAAAACACAAAATTTCTGTCAAAATCCCAAAAGGCTTATTTGGAGCATACTGAAAAAAACAATTAAAACAACAAAGTAAGAATTAACGTTACATTCCTACTGTGCGTGGAAAAGTTCTCCGTTCGATGGCCTAACAGATAAAACGAGCTTTTCGCAAAAATGTGACCAAGGTTGGACACGGAAAGAGACGAACAAGGGATTTGGTAAAATTTAGTTTTCATTTTATTACGCGGACGAATATAACTTTTTGCGCAATACAATAACGTCAGTAGCTCTTGTGTCACGTGACGTCTTCAATCGCCTATTACCATAGGTACCAATACATTTTAGAACAAATAGTGATGAACGCAAGAAATGGTGCAAAATTAATTAATCAGAGGAGGCCTGTGTGGTCCTAATGGAGACTAGGCAGCTTGAATCCAGCCAGAGTGCAAAGTTGAGGCGTTTGTCTGCCTCCCTGATATTCAGGCTAATTTTCACTGACTTTACTGACAGCCTGTACATGGATATATAGCCCTTGTATCCATGTATATACTGTTATATGTATATCAAGAGTACATAATGTCTCACTCTATCTAATGCACATGTATCCATTATACGTATTATATAGATGGATATGTGCTACTGAACTCGGGAAGCTACTGTTTGGCCAAAAATGTGCGCCTGAACTCAGGGAGATCAATAATGAACCGAATCAGACAGACATACTGAGGGACGCATTTCAGCACCGGACTGAGTGAGCGAACGCACGCACAGACTGAACTTTACCTGACCAAGTCGACACAGAAAAAGATCATCCATGATGCAGAATAACCACTCTGTTTGTGGGATTTACCATGACTGTTACAGGACTGGAAAGTTGCTAAAGGTCAGAAGTGAGCTGAGTTACTGGAAAGACGGAAAAGCGTATTATTTTGTTTCAAAGATATACTGTTACAACGGGTAAAGATATTCGGATTGCTTATCACGTTCAACGTGAAAAGGAATTAAAATTAAGTACTCAAGCATAACTAGCACGTAACTACGCACGTGTTACGGTTAACAGAATATATACTACTACAGCAAATTAACACGAAACACGCTAGTGTCACCATGTAGTCACTCTATAGTCTATGGGTGACTTTCACAAAGGTGATTTTATAAAACCATGGTTTTACGTCCGTTTTCATATGATTAGCACATATTTTCATTGCGAAATATCACTTGATCCGTGACGAATTTCGTAGAATTTCTTAAACTATAGTTTTAGCTCAGTTAAAATTTCAAACCTGCAGTACTGCAAGTCTCTGTTCTAATCTCACTCAACACAAGCCAAGTTCCTTGTTCCTTCAATTGTTTAAATATTGTGACAGATCATGTTGGTTCTAACAACTGACGTGTCCTAGTCATTCAGGCTTACAGCAATCACGTCCCGTTCAAAAATCCGGTCACAAATTAATCTTAGGTTGGTATTTGGTATGGTTAGCTCACAAATTTACCCAGCTGAATGACATAGTGTTGTACTTGTAAGTATTAATGAACACTAAATTTGCTAGCAAATTAACGTAACGTAAAACGTACGTTAATGCCATTCAGTAATACCTACTTGCTGCTTTTAAGAAGTTTGTACGAAGTGTGAGTCCGAATACATATTGAATAAGTTCTTCTGCTGAGTGAGCAGCGGTTAGATTATGAGGCGTGAGTGGCAATATTTCAGAGGAAATATTAAACGCGGCCATTAATCGTGGACAAAACAATTTTCAATTTTCGATTTCTGTACACATTTACTGCCGATTAGCTACATATAAAGCCTCTTCTCAAACATCAAAAATTTGTAAAACTTATTGAAGCTAAATTATTTTACATTTATTTTTCAAAATATTAGGTCTCACCGAAATTTGAAATCGGTTCGCTAGATTCAGAATCCAGAGTGTTAGTTAACCACTACACTACGAGACAACTGAACAAAACACGTTAAATTCAACTAATGTAAAACTCTCCAAGGTCTAAGCATGGAATCACCGTAATGTACAAACTATCTGCTACGGCTCATGTACCGACAGTCGTCCTGAGGCAGGCCTGAAGCCATCATTAGCTCCTTTGGCTCTTCAAGGACAAAAATTCGACCGGGTAATCTACGCAGATCGTTCTGCAACTGTTCGTGTTGCTGTGTTCGAGCAGCTAATAGACGAACCCAAATTTCTTCGCGCATGAATATAAACGAAGCCGGGTGTACTTCTACTTCTGGTCTATTATTGACAAGGAATTGTCGCACTCGAATACTATCTTCGGCATATTCTGAGCCTAGGAGAAGCTGAGCCAAATCGTGGCGATCATTCTGGACCATGAATATGTAGGCGACGCCTTGAATCACGGAATAAAAGATTTGATTGCCAATATTGTGTATGGGCAATCTACGTTGTTGATACTGTTAGTCTACGTAGATACCTAACTTGTATTGTAAATTGACTTATTCACTTCGATGCTAATTTATTAATAAATCGCAAATATACAATTGTATGATTGCACGACATACAGTTCTGTTTGTTGCTTCTCGTCAGTACGTAAACTAATCATTCGCAAACCCGGTTAGCTCAGATGATAGTGCGTTTAGCATCTATTGAGCATCTGATTGCGGATCAGAATGTTGGCGGTTCGAACCCGCCCCGGAGCTGCATATTTTGCATTCTATGACAGTGCTAGGGTGTGTCAATTTGTCGATGTGTGGCACGTCAGTGAGGTACCTACCCTTCTAGTCTTACTGTTAATTAACACTAGGAAGTTGACCTACCCAAATTAACGTAGGGCTTTGAAATTCTGAATATAGTGTATACGCGGCCCCCCCGGGGGCCGCGTAAAAAGCGATAAAATTATCACTGGCAAGCAGACAGAAAAAATGGAAGGTACATAGGTACTTGCTGTTTGTGTGTCAATTAACACTTTATGAAAAATTAGTGGTTCATTCTTGACACAAAATATTTTTAGCATTCAGTCACATCTCTTTATTTTTTTATCCGATGACCGTTCGCATTAAGGCAAAGTTTAAGAACATAACAAACTATTTAAGCTCTTGTTTTTAAACCATCAAGAAAATCGGTGATGCGTGCAGAAAGAAAACACTTGGTCCCAAGAAAGCATACATTAATTAAAAATGTTGCAGTTATCGTGCGTCCAAAGTCTAAGCTTGCCTTCACATGCAATGTAGTCATATTAAGCTATTAGACTCAAAGTTGAGTCACAAGCGTATGTTAATTTAGAAAGCAAACAAATCATGAGAACGGATCATCTAGCATGGTCCATTATGGATTTTGCTTACATATATTTTTTAAAAGCAGCTTGTTTTTAGTATAAATGTGTTTTAATAAGACGAATGTATTTAAACAATACTTCATGACGAACTTTTATAGGTATGTACATACTTCATGTGTTACATAGCAATCGTCCAAAACTACAAAAATAATTCCCGAAGAATAACATTTAATGAACAAAAGGCCAAAAACAATAAGGAGTTAAACAGTAAACCTGTAAACAAGTAAACCTAAGCAATATAAGGTCATAACGTAACGTAACGTGCAGAAAAATAACGTAACGTGACGTGAAGAAAACGCGAGCAGAAAAATACGTTTATGTTACATTCCACAAACGTGAAAAAAGTTAAAGCTAATTTTTCGTTAGCTACGTTTTGGCTTCTCTAACTTTTCTCAACAGTTATTTCATTAAAAAATACGCTCTATTTTTGACACTGTCGTTTGTATGGGCAAACCTCAGAGTTTTCTGATCGGCAATAGCCTTTGTTGATTTGTGATAGCTCTTCTCCACGTCGTTTTTTCATTGTGAAATTTGACTTAAAGTTAGAAAATAAGTCGATGCAGGTGTACCTTCTTCGAAAATGTTGATTTCCATTTTTGGTAAAATTCAAGTTGACCAATTTTAAAAAAAAAAGTTTCGCTCAGTTATGCCGTTTGAAAAATTGTGCTCATTTAGCGAAAATATAAGTTTTGAATCGGTTTTAAAAAATTAGAACATGGCAGCAGAAACGTAGAACTTAATCAAAAACCGAGCTTTGTAGATGACTTTGATATTTTCAAACAAAAGTTATTCTAGCTAGAGCCTACGTCTACTTAAAAGATAATAAAGTCATGGAAGTTATTTGAAGCGCCACCTTAAGAGATCAGTCCTTTCGGATACTAAGTACGCTGTGAACAATAAACAAAATTAATTAATTTTGGATAAGTTACTACTACGGCTACTAGAGTAGAACTTACACGGAATGTATAGGTAACCGACTCAGTCTCTTGGGGCCTATTCCTTTACTGGATTAAACGGACTTGACTTATTTTAGTCTGAGGTGTAGGAATGTCAAATCGGATTAAGCGGACTAAATGAGTTGAATTAAGTCAGCTGCTTAATTTTAGTCTGACCCCATTTCAAAACTAAAACTGGACTAAACGGATTCAACATGCACGCTCAATTTTAGCGTCAAGAGTGCATAATAAGAAGAGTATGACACTGGGCCAATTCCTGGCAGGGGTCGGAATTACAACCTGCGACCATTAACTCCAAAAACAGGCCACGAATTGGACCATAGTACCACCCCCACAAACTGGACCCCGGTCCAAAACGTGGCAGGGGTACCCCCCCCCCCCACAAACCCGACCTCGGTCCAAAACGTGGGGGGGTACCCCCCCACAAATCAGACCCTAGTGGTCAAAACGTGGGGTACCCCCCCCACAAATTGGACCCCGGTCCAAATCTTGGTGGGGGGTACCCCCCCCCACAAATTGGACCCCGGTCCAAATGTGGGGGGGGGGTCCCCCCCCCCCCCCCACATTTTGGACCCCGGTCTGAAAATTGACGCTAGTGCCAAATCACCAAAATTTTGCTCAAAATGCAGTGTTCGGCCAATCGGTGCCCTGGCGGGGCTGCTCAGCCTCAACTTGTGGCTTGTGGGGTGGCCGACCCCTGCACGGCCGGGGACAACCTATTGTATTCGTTTTTCTGGATGCTTTTGTTGATTATTTGAAACATCAAGGGTCCCCCCTTGTGAACTTGAAAAATTTTTGGTAATGGATTGGTCTGAAAACTTTTTTCTATGGGTGATTTAGGTCCCAAATTGCGGATCCGACAAGCGTTTTAGTTTGTGCCCGTCTGGACTTCCGTACTGCCTCACCTAGGGGGTTAAAATGGGCAAATTTTTCAACAATGCGGATTCTTTGTTTTCTGGGGTAATTTTACCTCCTGAAAACGAATTTGAGCTCCATTATTGTGTGTACGGCTCGCAAAAACCTGTGCGACCGCCTCCCCTCCATAGACCCAAGGGGTCCAATTTTCTAATTCGAGATTTTGACGTCCCCAGGGGTAATTTGGGCATTTTGGGCATTTCGAAAATACATTTTTAACTTTTTTTTTAAATTTTAAAAAAAATTTAAAATTTTAAAAAATTTGACTTTTTTTCAGATTTTTTTCTGGAATTGTAATTGTGTGGTTGTACTGTCTTAAAAAAGTTTTAAAATCTTCAAATTGGTACAAATCAAAAAATTTTCGGAAACATAAAAATTTTAAATATTTTTAAATTGCGTGATTTTGATGTTTTAGGATTATTTCGGCATTCCGGAAAGCAAATATTAGCGTTCCAGAAAAAAATCTGAAAAAAAGTCAAATTTTTTAAAATTTTAAATTTTTTTTAAGTTTAAAAAAAAATTTAAAAATGTATTTTCGAAATGCCCAAAATGCCCAAATTACCCCTGGGGACGTCAAAATCTCGAATTAGAAAATTGGACCCCTTGGGTCTCTGGAGGGGAGGCGGTCGCACAGGTTTTTGCGAGCCGTACACACAATAATGGAGCTCAAATTCGTTTTCAGGAGGTAAAATTACCCCAGAAAACAAAGAATCCGCATTGTTGAAAAATTTGCCCATTTTAACCCCCTAGGTGAGGTTGTACGGAAGTCCAGACGGGCACAAACTAAAACGCTTGTCGGATCCGCAATTTGGGACCTAAATCACCCATAGAAAAAAGTTTTCAGACCAATCCATTACCAAAAATTTTTCAAGTTCACAAGGGGGGACCCTTGATGTTTCAAATAATCAACAAAAGCATCCAGAAAAACGAATACAATAGGTTGTACCCGGCCTTGCAGGGGTCGGCAACCCCACAAGCCAAAAGTTGAGGCTGAACAGCCCCAACAGGGCACAGATTGGCCGAAAACTGCATTTTGAGCAAAATTTTGGTGATTTGGCACTAGGGTCCATTTTCAGACCGGGGTCCAAAATGTGGGGGGGTACCCCCCCCCAAGGTTTGGACCGGGGTCCAACTTGTGGGGGGGGTACCCCCCCCCAAGGTTTGGACCGGGGTCCAACTTGTGGGGGGGGTACCCCCCACGTTTTGACCACTAGGGTCTGATTTGTGGGGGGGGGTACCCCCCCACGTTTTGGACCGGGGTCCAGTTTTTGGGGGTGGTACTATGGTCAAATTCGTGGCCTGTTTTTGGAGTTAATGGTCGCAGGTTGTAATTCCGACCCCTGCCTGGAATTGGCCCAGTGTCATACTCTTCTTATTATGCACTCTTGTTAGCGTGCATACATAGTTAAGTCAGTTTAGTCCGATTCACAAGCAGCGCGCAAAAAGTTAAGTCCGTTTAATCCGGAGGTTTTGGAATGGCATTTTTAAGCTTCATCTTTAAACCGTTTAGTCCGATTAAAATTCACCTTTTAATCCGGTAAAGGAATTGACCCTTAGTAAAACCGGCCGGTTCCAAATTTAACCTATAAACACAAAGGGTGGATTTCACAAAGGTGGTATTACTAAACCATGGTTTTACGTACGTTTTTATATGATTTGCACATAATTTCATTACGAAATATAGCTTGATTCGTTACAAATTCCGTAGATTTTCTTAAACCATGATTTTAGCTCAGCTAAACTTTCAGCAAGAGACCTGCTGTGGTGCAGGTTTCAAATTTCAACTGCGCTAAAACCATGGTTTAAGAAAATCTACGCAATTCGTAACAAATCAGGCGATAATTCGTAATAAAATTATGTGCAAAAAATCATATAACAAGCACGTTTTGCGAGTAAAGTTAAAGTAAATTTAGACAGACTTCGTCACGGCATGCTTCTACATGCCGATGCTATTCTTCGAATATAGAGCGCGGCACTAAAATTTTTTAAGCCAACAGTTCACATGTCAAGATGCAATATGGTTTCTAGCCAAATTTTTCTGTGAACGCTTTTGTGAAAAAATTTTTTAATTAGGAAACTAATAAATTTACTCTATCGAAGCTTTCATATATGATAAGACATTTGAAAAAGAAATTCTTAAAAACAACAAATTTTTAAGAATAGTTATTAAATGCTTTATTATAACATTTTTTTGTACTTCATCTGCGACATTAACGTCTGACAAAAAAAGTTGCACCTCTTCAGAAAACGTAACATGTGATTTTGTTACGAAAAGAATAGATTTTTACTATAAGAGTACAGCAAGTAGTAGCATAAGTCATGCCACTAAAATTAGTGAGTGGCGCATCTATTTATTGTCAGACTTGACTACACACGGCATTTCATTGTATATTAGCTGTTTTATTTGGTCATCTAATAAAAGGTCACAAATATTATCTATATAGCAAAGGATGACTAATGGCCAGAATGCTATCTGTCGAGTGTCGATTCATACTTACAGCCGTTATGTCCGTTCAGCCGACAAACTTACAAAAAATCAAGCCACAAATTGATCACCCTAGTAGCGTGGCATATTTAGTAAGTTTGGCGGCTGTACGGACATACGGCTGTATCGAGCCTAAATTTGCTTTAGACCAAGCAGGAATGTGTTTTGAGACAAAAAGTAATATCGTTGTGCATTATACATAGTAAACCACGGCTGAGGCCGCCTCGTAAAAAACAACTCAATTATACAAACAGCAACTATAAACTACTGCGCTGCACGAGCAGCCTATTTAACCTAGAAGACTGCACTGAACGATACCTATCTATCGCTATCCCATGTACATGATATATCTATACACGACCCACACTGTTATTAGTATTGATTATTACTGTGTGGAATTATTGCTGTATGGATTACAGCTGCTGTCTGCTCGTTGTATGCTACAGTTTACATATTTACATAGACGGGGCTATAGAACTGTATAAATACGCAACACCTGAGACTATGCAGCATGTCACACACTTCCCAATACACACACACACACAATTAGTGCATTTTTAGGACCTAGCTTGTTATCCAGTGCAAAATTACACTGTGAGACAGGATACATGTGAAATAAGCTTTTGTACTATAGTATATACGCGGCGGCAGAGGCCGCCGCGTAAAAACGTACGTAAAACCATGGTTTAGAAAAGCCACCTTTGTGAAATGCACCCATAGTCTTTATTGTGTGATACGTATAGTGTTTGTGAGGAAAAATTAGCATAGTGTAAATAGCAGAATTATTTGCTACATATGTTTAAAAGCATTTTCAGTCACACAACACAGAACGCCAGATTGCCAGAACAACCAGTAATAAACCATTGTCTATTTCAGTTGAGTAGACGTTTCCTCGTAGCATATCGCCTCCAGTATGCGGTGTCAGATTTGTGATGATTCATCACCTTACGGTCATAGTAGAGATGAAGTTTATCTTTAGGCAAATTTATCTATGGTCGTATGTGTGAAGAAATTTTGGAACAGCATTGGTAGCGATAACGAAATTTTTTGTTAAAAGTCATCCTATGTACTAAAGGAAGTTTTCAGTTTTTGCTTTCACATACTTGTGGTCAAGTATGCTTTTCGTAAGTCTCTGACGGTAAGTCTCGAATTACCGCAAGTTTAAATGCCTGGCAACAAATTTTTGCCGAAAATAAATTTTTTATTTTAGTTTATTGAGTCCTAATAGCCTTGACTGGTGGTTGTGGCAATATCTCTTCTGAAGCTCGATTTAACAACAAAATCAAAGTACTCTGTTTAGTACAAACATTATTTATTAGGTATTTATGTTGTGATCGGCCGGACCGGCACTGTACGAGGTTGACATTTCAACGATGAGAAATAGTCTCTCTATACTCTAAATTCACATATTTACAGCGCGCACATTAAAAACGCAATTTGGCAATGTTTATTTCATCATTTTAAAAGTATCTCCTTCGTGCAACGATCACGTGAGGCACTGGCTTTGCATTGCTTTGCTGATGCAATAAGTGCTACGTGGCAGGAAGCCAAGCCAGGAGCTAAAGATTCTCCATCATGTTTGTAGAAATTATAAGATTTACTCTTTAAATCTTAAAGTTGCACATTGCCGAATTGTTGGAAAATTACACATACACCGTAGGGCTCTTTTAATTGTCACTGTAAAGTAAAGGGGACGAACTCCGACAAATTCCGAATTTGCTTCGTTCTAATTCTCACTCCCTTTAGTGTAAACCCCAGGCTTGTCCGACGAGTACGGTCGGTTTTTTCCCTTCTCTCCCCCGACAGCCAAATTCATCAGGATGGGTATGTTTCACGTGTAAAACGTAGGGAACGGTTTTTTGAGGCGCTTGGCGCATTTTATATTTTGTGAGTTCCTCCCCCACCATGTTTCGTCTCTAAATTATTGCCCACTGTTCTGTTTTTAATATTTCGTCTGCCCCGTGTCAGTAAATTGCCAAATTTTATGCTGTTGTGCCGTAAGGCTAGCCTAGAGTAGTCTAGTGAGTTAGTGCCGGCCGTAGTCAAGCCGTGTAGGCTTTGTGGTTTCTCCATCCGCCTGTAGTGAAACGGGCCTGTCACTTGAGTATTTTCCAGGCGACTGTTCCGCAAAACCTAGCTCGAAGCTAGGCGTTATTCGCTGAATTGGGAGACGGAGGCGACGGTCAAAACCTTTGCTAGCGCTCTGCGCATTTTGTACTTGCCTCCATTAGTCCCCCAGTTCAGGGTTTAACATCTGGCGACCGTGACAGGACGGAGAGGATAGGGCCGGGTCCTCAGGACAGCCCTATCCCCGAACCGTCTTCGGAGGTGGGTTAGGAGCCCCATGCCCTGGGTTTAGGTTGGCACTTCAACCCTTACGGTACTCGTGCTGTGTGCTGTATGAATGTGTACATAGCTTCTCTAGTGTGGTCCCTCGGTTAAGAGTAATCCGAAAAACCCTCGGTTTCGGTTAGGGGTGAACCGGAGAAAACCCTCGGTTTCGGTTAGGGGTGAACCGGAGAAAACCCTCGGTTTCGGTTAGGGGTGAGCCGGAGAAAACCCTCGGTTTCGGTTAAGGGTGAGCCGGCTAAAACCCTCGGTATTGGTTGGGAATCGTTCTGGGTCGATCGAGAAACCCTGTGGTTGCGGGTGAGCCAGGAAACCCTGAGTGTGGTGTGATTGAAGTAGGCTTGGAGGCCTACGTTGAGTATCGACCGAGTATCGTTGCAGGGTCGCAACGATGTTCGAAGGGGGGACCCTGTTGTAACTGAGAATTAGGGCCTATGAGATTCGGGGGCTGTGGTGTAGTGGTTAGCATGCTTGACTTCGAAGCAGGCGGCCCGGGTTCGATTCCCGGCGCCCCCATTTCTTTCATTCTTTCTAAATTGGGGCCTCCTCTTTTTTTCAACATAGTGGCGACC